>WNWU01013738.1:0-11682 GCA_012654045.1 Ptyas mucosa
GCAAAGACCCATCTGTTTCTTTAGGCACATTACTTTCACAAGGCCTTTTGAATATGAACCATATCTGATCCTTTATGCCTGTTTCCCTTTCATCTCCCCCGGAGAGGGAAACCTGGACTCTCTGGATCCCTAATACCAGATTCCAGATCCAAGGGACAACGTTCTAATTTCACACCCACAGAAGGAGCAGAATCCAGGATTCCCCGACCTCTCCAGTTCCCCCTTCAGAGGGAGCTGCTCTGGCTGAAGGGAATTGGGGGCTCGAAGCCCCTTCAGAGTCAGTTAATCCATGGATAGGCCATGCCCCCAGGGGAAGGCAGCCGTTGGTGGTTATTTTTCAAATCTTATATCCAGGCCAATCAGAGCCTTCGCTTGTGACGTCAGAGGCTCCTCCTGAGCTCATTGGCTGGAGCTCGCCATGGCAACCTCCATCATCCTTGGGGAGTCTGGACCTCATAATGGAGGCTCTGCTCAAAATTCCTGGAAAGTGGCTGGATTGGATGGCAGCACTGGGGGCATCTCAGGGTCTCCCTCGCCTGGGCTCCTCAGAACGGAGAGACCCTTCCCTTTAAGGCAGAATTAAGGGGGGGGGGCGAGATTAGAAAAGTGGGGTTCAACCAAACATGAGAGACGTGCTGATACCTGCCATGTCCGCAGCCTCCATACCTGTCACCAGACTCCTCATCCACCATGTCAAAGGTTCTTGTCTCCAGAAAGGGGCTGGGGCTGGCTGGCTGGCAGGTGAAGTGCGCTAGGAAAAACCTGCAAGACTTAGGGGCCCCAAAATTGGCTTCAGGATGTCCCAGTTGGATGGGCATTGCGACCACAAAGCTAGAGATGATTTGGCCTGCTTAATGATTTGGGGAAATTAACCTAAACTCTGATTGTGTTGGCCAGATAGTAGTTATTTCCCAAACACACTTGGCCTCGTGACTGGAGTATTCATTTATTTTCATTTTTTATTACTTAGGTTTTCACACCACTTTTATTATTTCTCTAAATAGCTCAAGGCAGTGAAGATATCTAAGATTCCTTCATCCCCACAAGAACAACCTTGTGAAGGCCGAGAGAGGGAGGGGCTCAAGGTCACCCACCTGACTTTCGTGGCTGAGATGGGACTCGTAAGTACTTGGGGGGGGGGGTCTGTCTTAATTCCAATTATCATCACCTTTTCCTGTTATCAGAAGCACAAAAGCGGTGCAAAGATGGCCAAATTGATGGAGAGCCAATACTGACTCCTTTGGAGAGTTCTGAGTGATGATATGCCTTGAATTGGACTCAGAATCAAATGGGAAGTAAGGATAGTTTGAAGAGAGATCAGTATTGAGGGATGATGTTTGTGTTTCTCAAACTAGGCCCCTTTAAAGTATAGGGGGGACTTCAACTCCCAGAATTCTCCAAGCAGCCAGCGTGCAGAATTCTGGGAGTTGAAGAGCATCCATGCATTAAAGGGGCCAGGTTTGTGGTTTTTACACAAAGTTTATATTTAATCAATGCTTTAGGCTATTGTCATTTGATTGTATTAACCCTCATCTGTTCCCTATTTGTAGGTTAAGGCGATAATGAAAAGGAAGTAGACAATAGAAGCCTACAGTTGAAAGGGACCTTGTAAGTCAACTGCCTGCCTGCCTGCCTGATTGATTGACTGATTGACAGATTGATTCTGTGTCATCAAGTTGAATGTTGATGCCTAGCAGCCCATAGATCAATCTTCTCCATGGAGATCTGTCCCCACTGTGGTCCTTCAGGTATCCTAACCTGCCCCCATCTCCACTATAGCTGCTTATGGTGCTTGTTCTCTTCTTCTCTTTCCTTCACCCATGTCAGCATTATTGACTTCTCCAGGGAGTCTGGTCTGCATTGATTAACAGTTTTGAAACTGTGTGGACTCTGAGTGACTACAGAGGTAGATGGATGACCTGTCCCCAGTCTGGATTTTTAGAACTCCTAAAAGTTCACCCATCCACACAGTAATCAAATCTACTAACTTATCCCAAATTGTCATCTCCTTCACTTTCCTTCTACCTTTCCCAGCATTAGGAACGTCTCCAGAGAGCTGGTTTTCACTTAATGTGCCCTCAAATATCATATTTTGAACCTGGTGGTTTTTAGTTGAGAACAGATCTGGGTAGATTATATCTAAAGGAGTCTTTGGCAGGAGGCCCCTCTGCAGATTGTTGGTTCTTCACTCCTCCTGCATCTCATGCTAGCAGAAGATGATGGACTCCAAAACTGTAGGAAAAAGCCAGAGTGGAGAAGGCAGATAAGTGAAATTAGCTCTGAACTGAGAGAGGATGTGACTGTGTCTCTCCGTTTTTCAAACAGGTCAGCAAGAAGGAAGAAATGGTCATACGGTCAATATCCTTGGGCGATCTCTCAGCAACCACTGATGGTCCCAATCTCCAGGTTGATGAACCGAGAGACTCCTTTGACTTTTGGACCCAGAAATTCCAGAAAGACAATCAATGGATGAAAGATTAGCACAGCTGTCTCCAGGAGAAAGTGGATCAACTTAAGACCACAACGGAAGACCTGCAGAAGATCATGCCATCAGTTAGAGCTAGAGAACACATCTTTGGTGAAATGCAGTGAAGAACTCCACAAAGAACTATCTGAGCCAAGTGTCCATCTTAAACAAGAGAAGGCTGACTTTGAGAAAGACCTCGAAGAGGTGAAGAACCTTCTGCCAGAACTTAAGAAGCACCTTCAGAGTCTGCAGCATGAACTGGGTGAGATGGACTATAGTTACCATGTGGAGAAAAGCCACTCCAGTCAACTGAGAAAGTCACCCTCTTCAGAATATGAGGGGAAACAAGAAGAAGCACCTCAAAAGTCTGCAGCAGCCACATCTGAGCTCCCAGATCTGGCTCTGGCCAGACTCACCTGGCACACAAGGTAGCAGGTCCCCCCATCTTCTCCCAGGTACACCAGATGGGAAGCTCTACTTTATTGGAAGGGTACATAAGAGAAGCTTGCATGTCTGAAAGTGCAAATCTCCCACCAATGCTTTTGAAAGTCTGAAAAGTGAAGGAGAGTCCTTTCTGAGGTTCTTCCTCTACCAATTATGCACCTGGGGGCTCCCCTCCCCCTTTATCTCACTATTCCCTCTACAGCATCATTTCCTTCTCTCTCCCAAGGTCATTTAGTTATTTTTATTTATTTATTTCTCTCCCGCCTTAATTATTTTTATAAATAATTCAAGGTAGTAAGCATATCAAACCTCCCTCCGCCTAGTTCCCTTCACAACAACAACCCTGTGAGGTAGGTAGGTATAGCGACTGACCCAAAGTCACCCAGCTGGCTTTGATGACTAAGACAGAACTTGAACTCAGGATCTCCCATTTTCTAGCCTGGTGCCATGCTTTATTTGCACATATCATTACACTTCCTTAATAGTTTGTGGGAATGCTGGTGATAAACCTTGATTCTGCAAAGTAAACTACTTCCTGATAATTAAGTTAATTAATTAAGATAATTAATGCCTCATAAAACTGAGGAGGTATGAATAGCAATTGGTCCTTGCTCATCTATTCTTCTATATTGTCATCAATACAGGCTGGATAGTTGAAGAAATAGGATTTTGTGATGCAACATTTATATCAACTCTTAGACAAAGCTACTTTGATGCTGTTTTAGAAATACCCAGGTTTTAGAACAATATCTATGATTTCCTAATAGAGTGCATAAGTAAAATCCAGTAGAAAAATATATAATTTTTCAGTAGGATTTAACAAGCTATTCTATCTCATATAAGAACAAATGGATGGCAACTACAATGTGAATCTTTCATTAAGATTTCATTTGTACTTTTTCTCATATCATTTCTTTTTTTTTTAATCAATTTTATTATTTTATGCAAAACCTCCAAAAAATGAACTCAAAAATTACAACTAAACCCCCAAAGCTAAATAAAAGTACCTTAAAAAGTGCATAAAAAGGAAAAAGAAAAGAACCAGTTCAGGTGAGGAAACCAGGAGCAGGGAATAAAACCCCCTGCTGAGTCTGGCTGCCATCTTGGGGAGAGTCGGAAAACACTTTCCTTCCAGTTGTTCAGCAGCTGCTGGCCTGGATGCTCAGCCAGCAGTCTTGAGTCCTGCAGGTCATTTTCCACCAGATGTCGAGGAATTTGAACCCCTGGCACGGTCCTTCCTGACCTAGGCAACTAGAGAGTCAATCTGGGTTTCTGTAATGTATGTTTTCCCCTATTGTTTATGGGAGAGACATTCTTTGTCTGATTCCTCTCATGAGTCCTGTCCAGTATGCTTGAACCTCAGGTGTAGCCCTCATCTTCCTCAGAGCACACAAGACCCACAACCACATCAAGGTCCTGCCTCACGGGGGGATTGTGGTTCTTCATACAGTCAGCCAGATGTTCAGACTGGATGTCAGCTGTTCCAAGGAAAGCTGCCTTTGGCAATTGACCGATGGTGGGGTTGTCAATGCCGATGGGGTCTAAATGGGACATCAGTTGTTTTCAGCTTTCACCCATGACAGCTATTCATCGTGGGGCAAAAGAAGCACCAATTTAATATTTTAATAATAAAATAATAAATAAACAAGGAACAATAAATGAATAAAACTTAACAACCAAATTAATATTTAAAATTATCAGGCTTCCATGCTTCTTTCTTTTTAGCTTCCAAGGTAAGCCATCCCTTCCATAAAACCCCAAGCAGGAAATACAAAGCAACCAAGGACACCAGATGACCTCAAGAGAACCCAAATCCTCTCCCTTCAGCTAGGACTCTTCTTTTAGACAAATCCTTGGTCCACTCACTTCTTCCAGCCTCCAAGTTGTCCACTGAAAGCAGTCACCTGGGTTTCCCTGCCTCTTAAATGGAATCCATCTAAGAATTAAATAACAATAATATCATCATAATGGGAAAAAACTGACACCCAAATTAATTCAAATACTTACCAACCATCACATTGTTGTGCAAGGTAGAACGTCCAACATCCTTCTTCTCTCATCAATGATGGTGATGTTGGGGTTGATGGATTCGGGTATGTAGGGTTCCATGCCTCAATATCTTTGCTTGGTTGCTCTGGTGACATTTGCAGACACCTTTTTCTGGGGATTGAAGAAGAAGAAAAGAATAAAATATAACTTGACTGTTATTTATTCTTAATGGAGGCTCCATTACTGGAGCTTTTCAAGAAAGGTTTGGAAACGGGCACTTTTAAACCCATCCACCCACCGCCCAATTTCCTCTTTTTAGTCCACAGACTTTCATTTTTACAGCAATAGCTTTATCTGGGTTCTATAGTCTCAAATATTTGGTGCCAGCTGATATTTCTGGCATCTAAACTCTTCACACTTGCTGCTAAAGTTAAGTAGATAAAGTTAAGTCTCTTATTTTTAATTGTCTCCTACCTCTATTTGTTGGCTTTAGCTGCCTTCGCATTCTTTGGATGAAATTTCCTGCCATCTTTGCCATAAAGCCATGTAGAATGACCCAGGACAGCCCAGTCAACGTTTTATGACATGTGCTATGATGTCATAATCTTTGATCCAGCTATGGGGAGATGCCCCCTCCAGCAACTGTCGACCTTTCAGTATGGAGGGTTATACTGCTAAAAGAGAGATCCTGAGAGGTCTCAGGCAATCCCCAGCTAGGCAGAGGGTTGGACTGGAAGACATCCAAGGTCCCTTTCAGCCCTGAGGGATTCTATCCTTTTAGAGAGCAATCTTGAATTTAAAATTAATTTATTAGGGCCCCAAATACAAAAAAGAAACAGAATAAAAGATATATTACATAGTTTGATACTTATGTATAATACATATTTCCATAAAGAGATACAGAACTGCTGCTGTCATCCAGTGAGAGCCACCAAAGTTCCTTGAAGACCCTGGAAAGTGACATTGTTTGTCTTTGGAGTCTATGTTTGGTTTGGCCTCTGCGTTCAAGGGGTTGCAAGCATCACCAGAACCACCAGCTGAAGATGAGGAGGAAGCCTCCATCACTGTGGAACCTCCATACCGGAATCCATCAATTCCCACATCACCATCATTGATGAAAGACGATGTCAGACCTTCAGCCCTGGTCAACAATGCGATGGTTGACATCTCACCCATGGCCTTTATTTGTCCTGGGGCAAAAGAAGCACAGATTAAATATTTTAATAATAATGAAGTAGTAAGCAGCAAACAAAACAATTCAAAAAACTGAGCAACCAAATTAATATTAAAGGTGCCTAGTTTTCTTTTCTGTTGGCTTCCATAGTCCAACCACCCCCACCCAAAACCCCAAAGCAAGAAAGGCAAAACAAAAGGCATTAAGAATTAAATAACAACAATAGCAGAATATCTTTAAAATAGAAAAATAAAGAACCAGATTAGTTCACACACTTACCAACCATCACATTGTTGTGCAAGGTAGAACATCTGACATCCTTCTTCGTTCATCAATGATGGTGACATTGGGGTAATGCGTTCGGCTATGTAGGGTTCCTCCACATCTTCATTTGGTTGCTCTGGTGACACTTGCAGACACCTTTTTCTGGGGATTGAAGAAGAAAAAAAGAATATAACTGACTGGTATATTCTTTCCTTAACAATGATAATAAAGCTTATCCTTAATGGGGGCTCCATTACTGGAAATTTTCAAGAAAAGGTTGGTGGTTGGACTAGAAGACCTCCAAGGTCCCTTCCAGCCCTGAGGGATTCTATCCTTTCTCCTGTTAGTCCCACCAACATTTTGGGGGGCTTTCAGTGCTCCAGGGCTCCCCAGGTTGTGGTGATGCCACTCCCTTGATCAGGAGCAACTTATCTGCACTGGTGGAGAAAAACGCAGAGGCCAATGAGTACATAGACCCCAAAGACGGACAATATCATTTCCAGGGGTCCCCAAGGACATTCTGGGGTCTGTCAAGAGATGGCCTCAGCACTTCATTAGGGTCCACTGACTGCAGCCACCCGTGGATTTCTGCCCCGTCCCTGGAATCCATCTAAGAATTAAAGAACAATAATAACATCATATCTTTAAAATAGAAAAATAAAGAACCAGATTAGTTCAAACACTTACCAACCATCACATTGTTGTGCAAGGTAGAACATCTGACATCCTTCTTCGTTCATCAATGATGGTGATGTTGGGGTTGATTCGGGTATGTAGGGTTCCATGGTGATGGTGGCCACCTCCACATCTTCACTTGGTTGCTCTGGTGACACTTGCAGACCCCTTTTTCTGGGGATTGAAGAAGAAAAAAAGAATAAAATATAACTGACTGGTACATTTTTTTCTTAACAATGATAATAAAGCTTATTCTTAATGGGGGCTCCATTACTGGAAATTTTCAAGAAAAGGTTGCTGGTTGGACTAGAAGACCTCCAAGGTCCCTTCCAGGGGGACCTATCCTTTCTCCTGTTAGTCCCACCAACATTTTGAGGCAGTGGTGGGATTCAAATAATTTAACAACTGGTTCTGTGCCCTAATGACAATTTTAAGTATATAAAACCAATATTAAGTCTTATTTTGGGGGATCTTATTTATAGCAGGGGGGGATTGCTTACTATATGTCTCTGTATATTTGACTCATATGATGGACAGTACAAATCTGATGATCTGTCTTAAGGTTAACAGTATCAAAATGAGGGTGGTGTATATTTTATATAGTTTGTCCTGAGAGCCTCAACCAGGCAGGGCAACAGTGTAGTGCTGAAAAACGAATAAAAGTAGTAAAAACAGTAAACATCTGGTTCTAAGAGACTCATTATCTTCTGAAAAAAAACAACCTGTAATTCACTTAGTAATGGCCGAATTAGAAACCTACAGCGGGCAGAATCCAACTTTCCTTCCTGATATAAATTGACCTTTTGTGCAGCACAAGTTTCAAAGAGTCTTTCAAAGGAAGGTCAAACTGGTGTTGAATTAACACACTCAATGCTCTTTTTCATGACCAGAAAACCTTCATTTAAAAGGAGCTTGTCAAGGGGTGTAGGAAGCACCGGGGAGGCTTCCATCCACAGACACCTCTGGAAAAGCCAGGTGTTGGCTCCTGTCTTCCCCTCCAGCCAAAAGGACCTTGGAAGGTATTAGGGGTAAATGCCTTACCTGTCTCAGGGCTATGCCAGGCCCTGGAAAAGCAGGGGTTAAACAAAATACCCATACCACCCAGCTACCCCCCTAGCCACTCCTTACCTGTAACTCCGCCCCCTGGATATAAAAGGTCATCCCACGCTGGCACACGTGCTCTACCTGATGTTACCTGTGAGATGAACACATGTATTGATCAATAAAGATTTGTTTGATTAATACTTCAAGTCTCATGTCAGTTATTGAGTCAGATTCTTGGAAATCTAACAAATATGGTAGCAGAGGATGGTTCCATGACTCAATAACCTGAAGACATACTGGAGAGACAGAACACTGACCAGAAGACGAAGGAAACAAACATCTGGTCACAAAGTGAAACAATGGAGAACCAGCTAACGAGGATCAATGGCTGCTCCGAAGAAAATCAAGAAAACCCGACAAAAAAAGACTGGATCAGTGATCGCAGCAGATATGCAGGAGAATCTATATGAAGAAATAGACATCCAAAGAGAAAGCAGCCTGCACAAGAAAATAGCGAGGCTGCTAAAAGCAAAAAACAACGAGGAAGACCTCGCCGCGAACCTCCAGAAGCTCCTAAATGGCCACGAGGCAGCAGAGAGGGACTCGAACTCAAGCCAGGAGTCAGGGAACGAAATTGAGGTGAGCGATCCTTTCCTGACCACCCCACTAGCAGGCCCAAGCACCACAAACCCCACGGAAAATTCAAACTGGCGGCCATCTTTAGACTGGCAACCAGCCAAGATGGCCGACCGTCCACCAATCAGGGGCCAGAATTTAAAATGGCCGGCCTGGGAAAATTGTGGGGGCCTAGAGAGCAAGGAAGATGAGGAAAGTTGAGGGGAAGGGTCCGATCCAGACACCCAAGACCCCCCAACCAGCCGGCAACTGGATAAGGCCATGAAGTTGATTGTTGCCGCCCTTGGGCCCAATCTGATGATCACCCGCAAAAAACAATCGATGCGAAGGGAAGCCGAAAGCAGGGAAAGGGGACACCGAGCCACCCACGCGGGGGACGCGGACATCGCTGCCACCACACCGACGCCGCTGCGCACCCCGAGAGACCAACCCACACGATCGCGCAGGCCACCAACGCCGGAACGCGAGGACCGAAGGGGGTACTCACCTACACCGCTGACTTGCCGAGGCATGCCGAGGCAGCAGATGGACGACTACGCGACGAACCTGGCATCTCTTGACCATCGCTGGACTTCCCGGGCTGACTACGGAGACCACTCACCAGGAGAAGGCCTCTACCCAGGAGCCGCGAGAGACAGGTCCTTCCACAGCGAAGACAAAGCCGAAATGACTTTCGCGCATGCGCAGTATCGCCTAGGGGAAAATAGGAGGAAAAAAACTCAGAGAAATTTTTTTTAAATCCCCAAGCCGTACTGCGAATACATGCACATACGGGACCATGGACAGCAGACTGCTGTAAGTAACCCAGCAAACTATTCAGGGAATTTACCCACAGACTTTCCCAGACTGAAGATGGGGAGGGGGGATTTAAATGAGTGGAGCATGCAGCTTCAGGTTGCCTTTATGAAAGAGAATATTTTGTTTTTTATTGATGACCCACCCAGGAAGCCCTGGAATTTTGACATAGATTGTAAACATCATAGGGCATTTTACCTAATCATATCTAGCATTGATCCAACTTTGTATCATAGCATCCAACAGTACTTCACTGTATCAGAAATTGTACAAGACATGTTTGGGCTGTTCTACAGTGATAGCGTAGCCACCACCACAAAATTATCAAAAAACTTCTTGTCTGCCAAAATCAAACCAGGGACGCCCATGAGTGAGCACCTCGTAGCTCTAAACGCCACCAGATCTGAACTTCAATTAAGAGGGGAAACCACTTCAGACCAAACCATGAGGAGCATAATTCTTAATTCATTGGACTCTTCATGGGACAGTTTTATTACACACTTGGACACCATTAGCTTGAGACACCTATCAGTAGAAAAGTTATCCAACCTACTTATTGCCGAAGACAACCTTAGGAAAGGCAAACACGACACACATAGAGAGCAACGATCCATGAGAAAGGTAGCATTTCAAGATAGACCTCCAAGTACCACTGAGTGCTACATCTGCGGTTCCAGGGACCACTTTAAAAGAGAATGCCCCAAGAGGAACAGGGACAGAAACAGGCAGGAATACAGACCCAGACACACTGAAAGGAACATTTTTGAAGACAGGTACAGGCGCAGAGACTCACCCAACCCTAGAGATAGAAGAGGGAGCAGGGACTCTTCCAGGGACAGCAGAACAGGATCTCTATATGGGGTAGGCGAACAACAACATAACAATAGAGAAAATGATGCTTGGCTCATTGACTCTGGGGCTACCAACCACATCACTAGTAATAGACAACTACTATCATCTTTTTCAAAAGAGAACTTTCTGATTAAGCTAGCCAACCAAAGTGAAGTGAAGGTAACCAGTAAAGGAAACATGAAACTACCAGGGATAGGAGAGATAGAGGGGGTACTACTAGTCCCTGAGATACCCCACAACATTCTTGCAGCCTTAAAGCTATGCAAACAGTCTAAAGCCAAATTGATCATTACAGAAGACAAAGCTTACATAAACAGAGGCAATCACAACCTAGGAGATGTCATTGTTAAAGGGGGCTTACCTTACCTACAAGTCAAGAAGGAACATACACCCAACATTAGCGCAGGTTTAGACATAGTCAGCGATACCAAGATAGGAGAGGACAAGGAAAGCAATCCAAAAGGAGGGGAGAAAATGATTAGGGAAGAACACACACAAATACATGACAATCACACACAAAGTAAAACAGTAATTGGAAAACCTATACATGATAACTGCGCTCACTTATTACACCGCAAACTGGGTCACACTAGTTTCCCGGTCATACAAAAAATGTCTGATTGTGTTGAAGGACTAAAAATAAAGGACTGTGAGAACTACTTGGAGTGCTCAGTGTGTAAGTGCTCAAAACTTAAGACCAAACCCAAACCAAAAACATCTTCTCGCACCACCGACCATGTATTCAAATTAGTACACATGGATCTGGTTGGGCCCCTAAGGCCTTCCATAAAATACAAAAAACATTTTTTCCTCATCATCGTAGATGACTACAGTCGCTACGGATTTGTATATACACTGAGACACAAAAGTGAGGCTTTTCAAAAATTTAAGGAGTTCCACAAGAAGGTGGAGACTCAACACAACACACAGATCAAACAAATCATGACAGACAGAGGGTCAGAATTTCTTTCCAAGGAATTCTCTACTTGACTCAGATCCAAGGGTATTTTACATTTTAGAACGAATCCGTTTTCACCCTTCCAGAACGGAATTTGTGAAAAACGCAACTCAACGCTACAAACCATGATCAGATGCGCACTAGAGGATGCAGGGTTAGGGCAACACTTCTGGGCAGAAGCACTAATTTATGCCAATTACACTCTTAACAGACTGTGGTCAAGTGTAATCGATAAAACACCCTATGAGTTAATGTACAACAGGAAACCCCAGATAGCACATCTGCATGTATTTGGGGTCACTGCTGATGTGCACATACCTAAGCAGCTACGTCGCAGAGGTGACAAGGTATCCAAAAGACTCAGGTTTATGGGTTACGAGAGTG
>WNWU01013739.1:0-24873 GCA_012654045.1 Ptyas mucosa
CCACCTCTTCCCTAGCCCATCCAGTTGCTGGGGGAGACACAAAACTTTTCTCTGCCCTGGAACACTGGCTGCCGAGGCTGCAGCCAAAGCTCCGCATCGTAATGGGCTCCAGGAGGAGGAGGGGCGCTGTGTGCCCCATTGCAAAGCTCAGTAAGAGAAACAAGAGCACTTCCGGTTGAGCCACGTTTGTCCTTTTAAGACCACCAGCCCTGCCGCCCGTTGAAGAGCCATTTCGAAGAAGAGAAATGGCTCGGAAAACTCCGAATCCACTAGGATTCTTTGAGGTGAGCCGGCGTCAACAGGTAGAGTCCCCTGTGAGACCCCCAGATCGCATTTTTGCCTCTGGGGAGTTAACAGGGTGGGACTCCCTACTCAAATTGCTGAAGCTCCGGACGACGGGGAAACTCTGCTTTGAGCAGAGCCAGACAACGCGATCAACTAATTAAGACCCAAACAAAATAGCAGGGTGGAATTTGGGCTTCAAATTAAAACGCAAGTATTTTACACCCTGTGGACTAACTTAAAGAATTACAGTTTTAAAGTTTGAGAAGCTCTGAGAGGGGGGAAAAAATGGCGCTTACTCTCAGCAGAAAGAGCAGCTGAAAGTGAAAGTCGTCTGGCTTGATTATTGTAACACGCTACAAAGTAACAGATCCGGCTTGAAGGGAGAAAATAAAAATAACTAAATAGTTATAGAGACTTTTACTGAGCTGATTTAACCTGGAGAAATTATTGGGAAGACTTGGTGGATTTTGCACTGGGAACAGAAATTATAAACGTGGCAAAATGTCATCAAAGCAACAAAATCAGAGGCTAAGCCAGCAAGGGGGGGGCCCCTCCCCCACTCATAAGCCAGAACAGTCTCCTACATCGCAATTACAAAGCCAGACAAAGGATGATGGCTTCCAGGATTTAAAGGAATTTATTACCAGAGAAATTAAGAAATCAGAACAGGAGGTTAAAGGACTGGTTCAAGAAAAGTTTGATATAGTTAACAAGGATATCCAAATAGTGGTGAAAGGCCTGTCTGATGTAGTTTTGCAGATTGATAAAAAGGTGGAAAAACTTGCTCTAGAAGTGGACACTAAATTGAAGGAAATTGACTTTAAAATTAGTGATGTGGATGAAAAAACCCAACGACTTGAAAATGAGATAACAATGATGCAATTCAGGTCAATGGAATTTGCTATTAGGCTTCGAGGTATAAAAGAGAACAGTAGAGAAGACTTAAGAAAATTTGTGCTGATGCTTTGGCTGTGTTATTAAAGGCTGATGATTCTGATGAGATTCTTTATAAAATTGACAAGGCTTATAGAGTTAATTCTCAGGTGGCAGTATATAGACAATTGCCTAGAGATGTGGTGATATACTTCACATAGAGAAGAATAAGAAATGATATTTTGCAAAGGTCATTGGTCACTACCGTTCAAATTGATGGAACTGAGATTGGAGTTTTTAAAGAATTACCTCCTAAAATGTTAAAGGACAGAAAGGATTTTGGGTTTTTGGAGGCTGAACTGAAGAATCGGCAAATACAGTTCCAATGGGATGTACCAGTTGGTATAATATTGAGGATGCAAGGAGTGAGATATCGCTTAAACACTATAGCAAAAGCGGAAGATTTCTATTACAACATTCTGAAAGCGGGTTCAACAACTCCATGTACGTCTTCACCAATAAATAAGGAGGCTGAAGCACAGAGGCAGTTTGAACAGGAGACTGAAGAAAAAATAAAGCAGTCACAAAAGGAAGCAATGGAGGTCCAGGCAGCTATAGGTGGCATTGTGGTTGATCCTTTTGTACCATTTCCAGTTTCTCCTTTAGAGGATATATCGAAAACTACAAGAGAAGTGGCATTGGATCTCGAACTGATGGCATCTAAAGCGGACGATCAACGTATAACTAGAGCAGTCTCTAAGCAAATGCAGGAAGCACAGCAACAGGAGAGATCCAAGCCACAATGAGGAAAGAAGGTTAAGGATAAGGCACAAGTTGAAGTCATGGGAGGAACAAAGCTGAAGATTACCCATGTGGAAAAAGACCTTCAGCAAATGTTCTCAAAACTTCAGAGTAGCCCAAATGATAATTAAATTTTTGTCCTGGAATGTGAATGGATTGAATTCTCCACAAAAAAGGAAGAAAGTATTTCATTATTTGAAACAATTTAATAATGATGTTATTTGTTTGCAAGAAACTCATATTAGAAGACAAGACCAGAAATATCTGATAAATTCAAGATTAGGAACACAATTTATTGCTTCAAATTTGGAAAAAAAGAATGGAGTGGTGATATATATAAATAAAAGACTTTCAGCTAAAACTATAGAAGTAGATGAATGTGGGAGATGTATTGCAATTGAACTTCATACAGACAATGGTCCAACCCTAGTGGTTGGAATTTATGCTCCTAACCAGCAACAAGAAAGTTTTTATAAAATGCTTCATTCTAAAATTTTAGATTGGAACGTTACGTCTATTTTAATTATGGGAGACTGGAATGGAGTAATAGAACCAAAAAAGGACAAAAAGAGTTTAGCTAATATAGGTGTTAAGTTACCACATGCTTTTTTTGATATGAAAGAGGATTTGGAATTGAAAGACATATGGAGAGTGCATAATCCAAAAGAATTGGATTTTACTTTCTATTCGGATAGATATAAATCCTTTTCCAGGATAGATTTTATTTTGCTAACGGTTGATTTACTTCCTAAAGTAAGGAAAACGAAGATATTTCCTAGGACATTAACAGATCATAGCCCGGTATGGATAGAAATTGAGATGGGAAAGAAAGAAAGAAGATCTTGGAGACTAAATGAAAATTTATTCAGATATGAAAAGAATGTAAATGAACTTAAGAAGCATATAAAGGAATTTTTTAAATTGAATCTAAACAAAGGTACCCCTATTGAAATAGTTTGGGATGCAGGTAAAGCATATATGAGAGGGGTACTGATACAAATGAACTTTAAGCATAAACAAAATAGACAGAAAAAGAGAATAGAATTGGAAAGAGAGATAAAGAAAAAGGAACAGTTATTGATAAAAAAATCCAACAGATGGAAAATTACAAGGAATTATAAAACTTTTGAAAAATCAATTTCAAATGCTTATAGCGGAACAAACAGCAACTAATTTACAATTTGCAAAATACAATACTTTTGCTAACGCTAATAAACTGGGCAGATGGTTGGCTTATACATTGAGGAAACAACAAAGTACACGAACGATTGCTAGTATTGAGCATGCTGGGAAGGAAGTTTTTCAACAAGAATTAATCAAAAACGTTTTCTTGGATTATTATACTAAGTTATATGCTAAAGATAATATACAGAATAAACTCATAGACAAATATCTTGAAGAAAAAAGGGTTACTAAAATTTCACTTGCTCAAAAGGAAAGAATGGATCAATTAATAACCGTTGAGGAGATTACTTTTGCTATAAAACAACTGAAAACAGCAAAAGCTCCAGGGACGGATGGCCTAACTGCAGTTTATTATAAAACCTTACAAGCAGAAATGATTGAGCATCTTAAAGATTTATTTTGTAGTATACAGCAAGGTGGCAAAATACCTTCTTCTTGGAATGCAGCTTTTGTATCATTGATACCGAAAGAAGAATCAGGTCCTAAAAAACCAGAAAACTTTAGACCAATATCTCTTTTAAATATGGATTATAAAATTTTTGCAAAAGTATTAGCTAATTGATGCCAGTTATTCAAGAGGTGATTCATCATGACCAAGCAGGATTTATCGAAGGCAGATATATGAAGGAGAATGTCAGGCAAATCATAGATTTATTGGACTATTTAGATAAGAATAAACAGATCCCTGCAGTGCTGGGTTTTTTGGATGTGGAGAAGGCCTTTGAGCGAGTGAATTGGAATTTTATAATAAAGACTTTGGAAAAAATGGGTTTGGGGGATCGGTTTATACAGGAGATTGCAGCAATATACCAAGAACAATCTGCATAACTTATTATTAATGGAAGTTTAACTACGAATTTTAACATACAAAAAGGTACAAGACAAGGTTGTCCATTATCCCCATTGTTATTTATTTTAACTTTAGAAGTCTTGTTGAACACAATACGGGACTTGAACTCTTTGAATGGAATAGTCATAAGGCAAGAAGAATACAGGACTAGGGCATTTGCAGATGATCTGGTTGTTACCCTAACACGGCAGATGAAATCAATAATCCAGATGAAAGACATTATAGAAGAATATGGTATGGTATCAGGATTCAGATTGAATCAGAAAAAAACCAAAATGATTGTTAAAAATTTGACAGAGAATCAAAAAAAGGAACTTGAAAGGGTGGCAGGTTTTGAAATAGTGTCAAAGGTCAAGTACCTAGGAATACAAGTCGCAGATTCAAATATAAAATTGTTTCAAAACAACTACGAGGTGCTGTGGCAAAAGATACAAAAGGATATGCAAACCTGGAAAAAACTTCAGCTATCTTTACTTGGGAGAATATCAGCAGTTAAAATGAATGTTTTACCTAGATTTATCTTTTTGTTTCAAATGATACTGGTGCTCAAAACTGATGAACAACTGCTAGAATGGGAAAAAGGAGTGAATAAGTTTGTTTGGAATGAGAAAAAACCGAGAGTTAAATTGAAAATTATGCAAGATATTCGTGAGAGGGGTGGCCTTAAACTCCCAAACCTTCGATTGTATTATGAAGCAGCAACATTGATACAAACAAGTGATTGGTTTGGAAAAACAAAGACTGAAATATTGAATATAGAAAGCCACGATCTCAACTTGGGCTGGCATGCATATTTATTCTATGAGCATAAAGTGGATAAAGTATTTAATAGTCATATACTTAGAAATGCCTTGATGAGAATCTGGAAGAAGCACTGACTCAATTGGGATTATAAAATTCCGCTCTGGCTGGATCTTGCTGATACCATGTGGAATACAAATATTAAGTCACTCGGCGGGGTTTTATACAAAGATGTACTTTTTATTGAAGGGGGCAGATGGCAGTTGAAGACATTGGAAACACTGTTGAAAGAAGGGATTATTTTAACTTGGTTACAGTATAATCAACTACAAATGAGATGGAAAGAAGATCAAAAAACTGGTTTAATGGAGTATGAAATAGAATTGGTTAGACAGATAAAAGAGAACGGTCCAATGCATATTAAGAGAGTTTATAATGTTTTACTAGAAAGGGACTCAGAAAATGAGCTGGTTAAAGACTGTATGATTAAATGGGCACAGAACTTTACTGAACCAGTTATGATGGATACTTGGGGAAAAATATGGGTTCAGAATGTTAAATATACACAATCACAGAACTTGCGGGAGAATTTTTATAAAATGTTTTATAGGTGGCACTTAGATCCCAAGAAATTGTCTTGTATGTAACCTAACATTCAACCAAAATGCTGGAGATGTGATTGCTTAGATGCTACATATTATCATATATGGTGGACTTGTAAGAAAGTGAAAGCTTTTTGGATAAAAATTTGGTGGGTTATGCAAAATGTTCTGAAGAAAAAAATACAATTTTCTCCACAACTGTTTTTACTCGGTATAGTTAAGGATTTTACATTGGGGGAAACAAAATTGATTTTGTATATGGTGACAGCAGCTAGATTGTTGGTTGCCCAATACTGGAAGAAAGATGTTCTGCCTACTATTGATCAATGGACTCAGAAGATGGCCGGATTTGCAGAAATGGCGAAGGTTTCAGCTTTTCTAAAAGATCATACGCAAGAGAGTTATATACAGGAATGGAAAAAGTGGATTGATTATGTACAAAATAAATATCAAACTAGAAAATATTATATAGCTTTTAGCTGAGGGAGACTAGATGAATATGGTAATACTGTATAGCAAGCAGGGTATAGAATATGAAGGGGATGAGTAATATATATTGTGTTTGGGATTACTAGGGTTTTATATAGTGGAAGTCCGAGGGGGTGGGGGGAAGGGGTGGTTGGGGAGGGATAGGGAAGGAAAGGGGGGGATTGTATTTTAAGGGTAACTTGATTTATATAATATGTGTGGGGGAAGGGGGGGAAAGGGGGAAATTGTATTTGAAAAACTTTTTCAATTAAAAAAAAAAGAGAAACAAGAGCCGGCTTCAGCCGCAATCGAGCGGGTGCATGCGCAGTGGGGTGCAGGCTTAAGGTGCCACCTCCAAGCCAAGGGGTGACCCAATGGTGCGGTAGGTTCGCTGCTGCCGCTGCCCAAACAGAGAGAGAGAGAAATGAAGGAGAGAAATGGGGGGAGAAAGAAAAATGAAGGAGAGAAGGGGGGAAAGAGATGAAGGGGAGAAAGGGGGAGAGGAGAAAGAGATGGAGAAAAAGAGAAATGAAGGAGAGAAATGGGGGGAGAAAGAGAAATGAAGGAGAGAAAAGGAGAGAAAGAGAAATATAGGAGAGAAAGGGGAGAGGAGAAAGAGATAGAGAGAAAGAGAAATATAGGAGAGAAAGGGGAGAGGAGAAAGAGATAGAGAGAAAGAGAAAGAGAAATGAAGGAGAGAAATGGGGGAAAAGAGAAATGAATGTCAGTTGCCATGAAAATCGCTGTGGAGGGATTCCCTTTGTGGCCCTCTTGGAACGTCTCGGAACAACAGTCCATTCTTCTTCTGCTTCATTCTCGTCCTCACATTCGTCACTAGCATCAGCATGTGCAGCTTGCGAAGACAGAACATCGGGTGGAGAAGAACTGGTGAATGGAACTTTCACCTGTGAATCTTGGTCATCAGGCTGCGTGGCATCAACAACATAATCTCTAGGAAAATAAACTCCAGGATCATTGGAATGAATCCTGGACCAGTCAACTTCTTCCTCAAAATTAGCAGATTGGGAAATCACAATTACATGTTTGGAGTCAATAAATTTGCTTCATTTTGAGTTATCATCAATACCCATAAATCACAGTCTCTTTGCTACTGGACCTCCTTTTCTTATTTGAGCTAAGGGAATGTTCACCATAGTGTATGAACGAAAAATATGGAGGTTTTTGAGATCAGGCTTGTAACCATACATCATAAAGAAAGGAGTCTGATTTATTACACTGCTCCAAGTATGGTTGACAATGTAATTTGCATATTTATAGCTTCACCCCAGTATGGCATACTAAGGTTGGCGTCTTCTAGGAGACAACGCATCATGGTTTGCAGGACCCCTTGTCGTCGTTCTATGACTCCGTTATGAGCCAGTGTGTAAAGAGCTGAAGTCTGGTGAATAATTCCATTCTTACGCATCCAATCCTGGAAACGCTGAGATATGAATTCAGCACCACGATCACTCTGGATTCTGGCGATGCGAACTTGGTGTTGGGTAGAAACAAGGGCTGCAAAGTCTTTAAAGATCTGAAAGGTCTCAGATTTTTCTTTCATAGGATATACATATCCATATCTACAGTAATTATCAACAATTGTTAAAAAATATTTTCTACCACCAAGTGTTGGCGGAAAAGGACCAACTATGTCAGTGTATACCAAATCAAAAATGCATGTTGACAGGCGTGTAGCGCGTTTGGGAATGGCTGCTGCTTTGGATTTGGCCTTCTTGCAGACAGCACAATCCAAAAACACCTTACACCCCTTTAGATCCAAACCTTTTGCGAACTCCGGCATTTTGCTAAGAACACGGAAACTGGCATGCCCCAATCTTCTATGCCACTTGTGGATACACCTGGAATGCAAAGGTTTATCAGTTAGTGAATTTTCAACATTAACAGTTTTATGAGGAAACTCAGGTTTGCTCTGAGCAAATTGTTTTCTAATTTTCTTTTTGTTGGCTTTAGGAGCCTTTGGAGTAGCAACAGGATCTCTCTCTGGAGCATCTCTCTCTGGGCCTGTGCTCTCCTTCTTTGGAGTTTGTATACTTGCCTGTGCTTGCGATTTAGGCTTTGGCTTTAAGTAATAAACACCACCGGGTGCCGTCGGCCAAACAATGTCGGCTGGTGGCCCCCAGGGGGAGAGCCTTCTCTGTGGGGGCACCCACTATCTGGAACGAACTCCCCCCGCAGATACGGATGATCCCGGACCTTCGCACCTTCTGCCATGAGCTAAAAACTTTTCTGTTCCATCAGGCTGGCCTGGCCTTATTTTTTCCCCTTTTTCTGCAAAAATAATTTTAAAATTTTTAAATTTAACTATTTTAATATTTGGGGTTTTAATATTTTATAATTGGGTTTTTAAATAGTCGGGGCCATCGTTTTAATTTGGTTTTATTTGGTTTTTAAATTTTGTATGTATGTTTTTTACTTTTGGCTGTTCACCGCCCTGAGTCCCCTCGGGGAGAAGGGCGGTATATAAATCTAAAAAATAAATGAAATGACCACCAATCAACATGGTTTCAGCAACAATATCTCCATTTTTAACTATATAACTTGCTTTCTCGAGGTGGTGAACCTGGAACTTTAAAACTCTAGACAAGTGGGCCTGACTAAGCAAATTGCTATTTGCTGTTGGTATGTAATAAACATCAGGGATGAATGCATCGAGCTCTTCAACATAAACAGTTCCTTTTCCTTTGACCTTACAAGGATGATTGGAAAAAGAATAAAGTTCACGTAGTTCAGGTTCAGGCTCGTGCATCTCTGTGAAAAGTTCCTTTCTGTAGGTAACATGCAATGCTGCACCACTGTCCAAAGTCCACAAAAGCCATCTATCGTACTCTGGATGAGGTTGTGGATCGTTGATTAAAGCCAATGTGGCAAGTGGAGTTTGTGGATCACGCTGGGGACCACGACGACCTTGTCTTCCGCCTCTGCCTCTGCCTCTGCCTCTGGAGTCTGTTCCTCTTGGCTGGTATGAGACGGGAGCTGGAACTTGTTGGGGACAATCCCGGGTGGCATGTCCCACACGATTGCAGATGTAGCATCTTGGCATCCTTGGAGCGTAAGCCCTTCCTCGGAAGTGACGCCTCGCTGGAGCTCTTGCTGTGGTGGTCCTCTCAAATGTGGTGTGGCTAGCATGAGTGCTTCTTCTTCAATTAAAAGTCTGCATATATAGTCCACTGTGCGTTGAGCAATAGGCACTTGGTTAATCTTTGTATTAGCATCTTTCCATTCATAATTCAATGAGTTAATGATAATGCTGATCATTTGAATATCATCAATAAGATAGCCTCTTTCTCTCAATTCTCTTCTCATTCCTTTCAGTTTGGTCAAATGTCCTCCAGTTTGTTCACCAGGTTTCAATCTTGAACCATGGAGCTCAGACATGAGCAAACATGAAGATTCAATTGAAATAGGCCTCTAGCAATTTTCCAATTGGACCCAAATTTGTTGGGCTGTTGCATCAGGTGGAAAAGTAACCTGCAGTTCAGTATCCATGGACATCAATAATGTTGTACAAGCTTTAGTTTCTAAGTCTCTTATTGCAGGGGTCCATTGCTGTGCAGGAGGATTAAAAACCATACAGTGGGTACCTTCTCTGTGAAGCAATAGTGTAATCTCACTGACCCAGGCCTTGTAATTCTGTCCTGACATCTTTAATTTTGATTCACCAGCCAGTGGGGCAATAGAATATGCCTGTTGAAGAATGTGCATTTGAAAAGCTGGCTGTGCCGGCTGTGCCGGTAAAAATACTTGCTGTGGACCCAAAAATGGCCCTGGTTGTGCCACTGGAGGTGGACCAGGAACTGGTCCTGGTTGTATGGCTGGAGGCACATGTGCAGGAACTTGAAAATGTGGGTGCTGTTGCATTTGAGCTGCAATATTGAGCCTTGGATAGTACAGTGGTCTAAAGCACCCTGTTATTAACACAGCTGCCTGCAATTATTGCAGGTTCGAATCTCACCAAGGCTCAAGGTTGACTCAGCCTTCCATCCTTTCTAAGCTGGGTAAAATGAGGACCCGGTTGTGGGGGCAATAAGCTGACTTTGTATAAAATATATAAAAATATGAAGGCTATTGCTTAACGCATTGTAAGCCGCCCTGAGTCTCAGGAGAAGGGCGGCATATAAATAAATTTTTTTTAAAAGTGCGAGGACCGGTCAAAAGTGCAAGGACCAGTCAGAAATGACTTTTTTCAGGCCCCTGAATAGTCGCTATGCACATAGCCATGCCCACCCAGTCACATGACCTCCAAGCCACACCCCCAACTAAGCCATGCCCACAGAACCGGTTGTTAAACAAATTAAATCGCACCATGAAAAGAGTCCATATTGAAGGATAGCAGAAGTCAACAACAATACTGTGTCTTCCTCCAGCATCATTTTTAGACATATCCTGACAAGACAGATCATAATCCCCACAGAACTCTGCCCTCAGGGATATATCTGTAATTTTTCATCAACATGTTGTATATTAGGAATAAGTTCAGGGTCCCCAAAGGAAAAGTTGCTTCTCACTGTAATTATCATCATCCTGCTCTTTGGATGTCTCCTTCTACTTCTCTAGTGACTGCCTTTGATGTAAACATCAGACTGAAGCACTGTGGAGGGGAACTTGCATCAGAAAAGGATAAATGCTGTAGTTTCACACTCTGCGTTATGTGAATTTTAGGACAGGCAGGGGCTGTGCTGTTAAATGTCCTTTTCTCTCCTTTCCAGGTGAAGCATGGTTTGCCTCTTTTAATTCTTCAGGACTTTTAATTCTTCAACTCTTCTTGTTCTTGTTTAGAAACAGGAAGGGAATTGATTCAGCCCCATGAATTATGAACCTCCTACTTCTGCTTCTGATGCTACTGCTGTCCCAGCCAATCTCTGGGAAGCTTAGAATGAAATGTCCACTGACTCTGGAACACCAGGATGGAGAAAAATCATGGAGCTATTACAGACCAGGAGACCATCTCATTGGTGTTATCAGCACTGGAACAAAAATATCTCCTATAATGTTCCCTTTCAATGCAGCTCCTTCTGGTCAGTCTAACTCGTAAGTCATTCAGGATAATGGAGTTGCATTCCCGCCATTTATAATTCTAACACCTCATTTTTTTTCTCCTTATTCCACTTATTCCAGATGGATATGGCAGCACCTCTCCTGTCTAATTTCCTAAATCATTTTGATTTCCATGCTTTCTTTGTCTTATTTTGAGGAAGAGATTCAAATCCAAAGATGAGACAGAAAAAAAACCTGAAATAAGTCCACATTATTTTCCTCTCCATGTTCAATCTTGAATTCATGACTTGAATACTGATTTTTGTTGAAATTAGTGATTCTTGTAGTTTTCCCCTGCCCAGCTCAGTTCAAATACAACTACTCATTGATATTTACTTCCAGATCCTTATAGAAATACAGGATAACTTATTTTTAGAATTGGTTTCTGGGTCACTTTTGAAACATCCTCTTCCTTTTATGTCAGTTCTACTATAATTATTCAATTATTTTGAACCCTGATTATTGGGCAGATGAAAATTACTACTTCCTCAAAGAATAGTGTATTTGTTATTCTTATCCCATGTGGAGGACTGTATCAATTCCATCTTCCCAATGTTCATTAAAATTAAATGGAGATGGGTGAGTATCATTTGTCTCTGGGTAGGGAGTCAGTATTGGCTTAAGACTCTGTAGGCTTCAAAAGACAAAGTGGCTTAGATTGAAAAGAAGAACAGTTGGTTCTGTTGATGATAATGACATGATCATATTTACAGCAGCTTGTTTGTTCATTTTTACAAGAGTTTATCTAATGCTCATTGAAAAATGCTATGCTTTATTTTTATTAGTCAAGCAAAAATATATCAAAAATATAAAATATATTTTGCTATTCATGATGATGGTAATGGTGATGATAAAAATGAACATTCTTTTACAGTAGCATATCTTCTGATTGGTCTAAAATCCTACGCTTTATTTTCACTATTCAAGTGGTCAATAAGAATTCCGAGCTCCTGCAAAATCTCACACTTGGCTACCACATCCATGACAACTATCTGAACACTATTGGCACTTCAGATGCCTTGCTGGACATGCTCTCCACTGGAGAAGCCAATGTTCCCAACTACAGCTGTGGAAGGAAGGACAACCTTTTGTCTCTTGTTGATGGAGCTGTCAGGGGCATCTCCATCCAGATGTCAACGTTAGCAGACACCTACAAAGTCCCACAGGTTTGTGTGTGCACCTCTCTATCTAGTACAGGGGTCGGCATCCTTAAGCACTCAAAGAGCCACAAAGGTCATAATCAGAAGCCTCCCATCATTTCTGGAACCGACCGGAAATCCGGTTCTCCTACCATAGAGTCTCCTCCTAGCATGGCATCCTTTTTCCTCTACCTGTCCCAACCGAAAGCCCTATCAATTGTGGAGCCGACCGACGACAGGGAGCCACAGCAGAGGGATGAAAGAGCCACATGTTGCTCCAGAGCCGTGAGTTGCTGATCTCCGATCTAGTAAAAAGAGTAAATCGGTAGGATGGGTAAGCAATACATTCAACCATATCCACTCTATGGCATTCAAGAGTTGCTTTCCTCTGTGGCCAGTGTAGGTATATTGTCTAGTGATGGATGTGATTGATACTGGGGAGGGGGAAAGCAGCAAAGGAGCCCTATCATGTCATGACACCATCCCTGTTATTTTGGGGGCTTCTACTGCACAGTTGTGAAAGTAAGGAGAAGGTTTGTGTCGAAATCAAAATCCTTATATTAAAACAACCACACATAACCTCTGTGCACAGAATTTAAAACTTACATAAAATATGGCTCTTTATTTGAACAAAACAATTCAATTGAATCTGCAAATGTGTGTGTGATTTCAGAAAAAAAGGGAGTGATAAAGAAATATGATTTGTATTCTTTATTCTCATTTTTTTATTACTTCGTTTCTTTTATTGTATTTTTATCTGGTATTGCTAATATTCTGTCTGTAATATTAGCTAATCAAGAATACAATATTTTAATACCTTTATGAGGAAAAAGTTGGATTTATTGAAAGAATGACGGCATTGTTCATTGCTTTTTCAGATCAGTTATAATATTGTTTCAGAGGCTCTAACTGATAAAAGTCAATTCCCATTTTTTTACTGGATGCTCCCCAAAGAAGAGTTCCAATACCCAGGAATTGTCCAACTGCTCCTCCATTTCAGATGGACCTTGATTGGTCTCTTTGCTTCAGACACAGAGAAGGGAGAGAATTCCATGAGGACATTGACTCCTTTGCTTCTCAGGAATGGAATTTGTGCTGTTATATCAGAACAATTTTCACCAGCTGGACATACAGCACCCCTCAGGGTTGCCATTTCCAAGTGGAGACAAGTCAATGTCTTTGTTCACATCGTAGAATATTTTTCCGTTTGGGACAGAATTCATCTTTTCCATTCAACACTTCAAAGTTTGCCAGAACCCATTGAAGGGAAAGTCTGGATAATTGCAAGCCTTGGGGAATTGCAAATAAAAAGACACATATTTCTGAAATATGTCCACAGTGTTTGGTTCTACATTTTCCAGTTGAAAAAAAGTCCAAAGAACAGTTCCTTTGAACCAGATCTTTTTGTGCAACCACAGTTCGGAGATCAATCTTTTCTCTGTTCTTTTTCAGAAGACATCATTTCTGTCAAAGGCCGGAGAAGATGCACTCAGAAATCTCCACTGAAGACCAAAGTGGAAAGAAATTGGATCTGGTACCGATATAACCACCATATTTACACTTTGTTTAATACTCTGGCCCATGCCTTGAATGCTGCATATTCCTCCATATCCAAGAGGAGAAGAAAAGAGGGAGAAGAGAGGCTGGGGACGCAAAGGCTGCAGCCATGGCAGGTATGAGGTCCTGATAAAGACCCATCAAACTTATTTTCTTTGGATAAGGAATACAAAGGAGAAAAGGAAACTTCCTTAACCTTTTTGTCCTTCAAAAGGCCAACAAGTTTGACCAATCCAATCACTTGTGGATAATT
This sequence comes from Ptyas mucosa, assembly GCA_012654045.1. Lineage (NCBI taxonomy): Eukaryota > Metazoa > Chordata > Lepidosauria > Squamata > Colubridae > Ptyas > Ptyas mucosa. The sequence goes on from WNWU01013739.1 coordinate 13,810, forward strand.
TTCCAAAGAGTGGGTACCATGACTTATATATTTTGATGTTAAACAGTGTTAATTTTATAAAATATGTATGTATTTTAAATAAACTCCTATCTTTATGAATTTGTGATTAGCATTTTAGAATTGTATGTTCACACATTTGAAGGAGAACCTGAGACTATCTAGCATAACCCCTCCTGTCTGCAGGAATCCCAGTTAAAGTTTCTATAAGTGATGGCTGCTGGGTCTTTGCATTAAAACAATCAGTGAAAGGGAAACTGAACTTCTCTTGTAGAATAACAGCAAACTTCTGTGTAACATATTTCCAAAGCCTTTCCTAAGAACTTTACTTCATGTGATCTTGATTTGATCCCTCTATTAATGCAGCCTAGAATCTCTTTTTTTATTGATGTGCTGCCACACATTGTTAGTTCATATTTTTAACAGATTAACAGAGTTGGAAGGAACCTTGTAGGTCATCTATTCAAATCTCCTGCCCAAGCAGGAGAACCTCCACCATTTCTGACAAATGGCAGTTCAATCTCTTCTTGAAAGCTTCCAGTAATGAAGCTCCCACAACTTTTGAAGGCAAGGTGTTCCATTGGTTGATTGTTCTCACTGTCAAAAAAAATCTCCTTATTTCCAGGTTGAATCTCTCCTTGATCAGTTTCCATCCATTATTCCTTGTCTGGCCTTTGGGTGCCCTGGAAAATAGTTTGATCCCTGCCTCTCTGTGGTAACTCCTCAAATATTGGAAGACTGATATCATGTCACCACTGGTTCTTCACTAGAATAGCCATGCAGCCGTCCTTCATATGTTTTAGCCTCCAGTCCCCTATTCACCTTAGTTGCTCTTCTCTGCACGTTTTCTACAGTCTCAATATCTTTTTTATAGAGTGGTGACCAAAACTGGACACAGTATTCTAGGTGTGGTCTTACTTAGGCTTTATAGAGTGGTATTAATACTTGATCTTGATTGTAGCCCTCTGTTAATTGGCTTTTTTGGCTGCTGTCGTACACTGCTTACTCATATTTAACTGGTTGTCCACTGAGACTCCAAGATCCCTCTCACCGTTATTGCTATTAAGCCTGGTTTCACCCAGTCTATATGTGTTCTTTTGGTTTTTCTTGACTAAGACTTTACTTTTCTCTACATTGAATTTCATTTTGTTAGATAGGCCCCAGTGTTGAAGTCTGTCAAGATCCTTCTGGATCTTGAGCCTATATCCTAAGGTGTTAGCTATTCCTGCCAGGTTAGTATCATCCACAAATTTGGTAAATTCCCCTTCTATCCCCTCATCTAAGTAATTTATGAAGATATTGAAGAGTACTAAGTCTAAGAAAGAACCTAGGGTACCCCACTGCTTACTTCCCACCATGTAGACATAGACCCATTAAGGACTACTCGTTGTCAGCCAGTTATGAATCCATCTGTTGATGCTATCTATCCCACTTTTTTCTAGCTTATCAAGAAATAGGTTGTGGTCTACTTTGTCAAATGCCTTGCTGAAGTCTAAGTATATTAGGTCCACAGTATTTCGGTGGTCTACTAATTTAGTCAATAGGTTGAAGAATGAAATAAGATTGGTTTGGCATGATCTGTTTTTAACAAACCGATGCTCACTGCTACTTATTACATTACTTGTTTCTAGATGTTGGCAGATCTGTTTTTTTTTTAATTATCTTTTCCAGTATCTTCCTGGGTATTGATATTAGGCTGATTGGTCTGCAGTTTCCTGGGTCTGTTTATTTTTCCTTCCTTTTTTCAAGATGGGAACCACTTCTACTCTTTTCCAGTCCTCTGGTAGTTCCCTGGTGCTCCAGGATTTTTGAAAGATGTGATACAGTGGTTCTGAGATGCATCTGCTAGCTCCTTTAGAACTCTGTGATGTAATCCATCAGGTCCCATTGATTTGTATTTCTCAAGATTAGACAGATGTTCTCTTACCATTTTTTTTTGCTTATTTTAACTTTTATTTCTAATCTGTCTTTTACAGTTATGTTTTGATAGGTTGGACTATAACTTCTTTTTGACTGATGGAAAGAGTAAGTTAAGCAGCTCTGCTTTCTCTCTGCTATCTGTTACTTCCTTGATGTTTTCTCTCTTTAGTGGACCGACTGTTTCCTTAACTTTTTTCTTGTTATTTATATGTTGGGAGAAACATTTTTTATTGTCTTTGACTTTTGTTGCAAGTCTTTGTTTATTCTGATCTTTTGCTTTCCTGACTTCATCTTTGCAGATTCTGGCTATCTGCTGATATTCTGCCATAGTTAAGTATCCCTCTTTCCATTTGTTGTATCTGTCCTTTTTGTTTTTCAATTTGTCAGAGAGATCTTCGTGCAGCTATGCTGGTTTTTTCTTGGATTTCTTGTTTTTCTTTTTCAGTATTGTGCTGGACCGGGCTTTTATGATCATATTTTTCACTTTCCTAAGCTTCTTTAGTTGTTTTCCCCTTTAGGATTTTCATCCAAGGAATCTTTCCCAAGTTCTCTCTGAGTTTATTAAAATATGCTCTTTTAAAGTCTAAGACTCAGATATCATTATGTTCTATTGCTTGTGTTTGTGTTATATTGGAATTCTAGTATGACCTGGTCACTCTCACCCAAGATTCCTGTAATTTCAACTCCCTCTATCACTTCTTCTCTGTTTGTAAGAATTAAGTCCAGTATAGCTGTCCCTCTAGTTTCCTCCTCTACCTTTTGGACAACAAAGTTGTCAGCTAGATTGGTCAGAAACCTATTCGATTTTTCACTTGGTGCAGAATTAGTTTTTCCATTGATTTCAGGGCAATTGAAATTGCCCATTACTATTGTAGTGTGTTTCCTACATATATTTGTTAGTTGGTTAGCAAAAAGTACATCTATTTTTTCTGCTTGGTTGGGTGGCCTATAGTATACACCTGTGGCAATGTCATTCTTTTTTTCTATTATATTGAGCCATATGCATTCTAAGAGGTTTTTTCCCCTTTGGTTTTGTGCATTTCTGTAGCAGTATAGTGGTCCTTTACATACAGTGCAACTCCACCTCCTCTTTTATGGGATCTGGGTTTTTTGACCAGTTTGTATCCTTCTATTACTATGTTCCATCATGGGTTTCATCCAGTGGTGGGATTCAATTTTTTTAACAACCGGTTCTGTGGCCGTGGCTTAGTTGGGGGTGTGGCTTGGTGGTCATGTGACTGGGTGGGCGTGGCTAGCTGGTCATGTGACTGGGTGGGCATGGCTAGCTGGTCATGCGACTGGGTGGGTGTGGCTATGTGCATAGGGACTACTCAGAGGGCTGAAAAAAGTCATTTCTGACCGGTCCTCGCACTTATGACCATCCTCACATTTATGCCTGTTGCGGCATTCTTAACAACCATGTCAGTCATTTCACCACTTCTTCTCTTCACCACAGTGACAAGAAAGGGCACAAAACGTAAAATGTGAGGACAGTCATAAGTTCAAGGACTGGTCAAAAGTGCAAGGACCGGTCAAAAATAACTTTTTCAGCCCTCTGAGTAGTCCATATGTATATAGGGACTACCCAGAGGGCTGAAAAAAGTGATTTCTGACAGGTCCTCGCACTTTTGACCAGTCATCATTTTTGCCATCATTTATCTCTAGTCCAGAGATCTCCAATCTTGGCAACTTTAAGCCTGGCAGACTTCAACTCCCAGAATTCCCCAGCCAGCTATGCTGGCTGGAGAATTCTGGGAGTTGGAGTCCACAACTCTTAAAGCTGCCAAGTTTGAAGACCTCTGAGCTAGGGCTTTGGGGCCAGCCTTTTGGGGAGGGGGTCCCATTCGGAGAGACCTCCTGCCTCTCAGGAAGCATCAGGCCCAGGCAGAGAAAGTTGCCAAGGTTGGAGATCTCTGGACTAGAAGACCTCCAAAGGTCCCCTCCAACTCTGCAATTCTGGTATTGGCAAGCAAGCACAGTTAAGCTACTTAAATCCTCTGGAGCCTTAGAAGATGGTAAAGCAAAGCGCACACACACACCCCGCCAGACCTTTGGTCTCCGCAGCCTGTCAGGAGAAGGAAGGACAGGCGGGAGGGTGCTGGGGGGGGCACTGTCCGGTCAGGTCAAGTGCAGGACCAGGTATTAAAGGAGGAACAATCTGCACTTGGAAGAGGATTGTGAGGGGGGGGGAACAAATCCCACCCCACCCCGCTTCCCTTTTACCTTTCTTTAACGTGTCCCATTTCCCTCCCCAAACCTTGGGAGGCGGCATCCTCCACACCACAAAGCCCTCGATCTGGCTGCAGGAGGGGGAAAAGAAAAGAAAAGCCTTGGCTCTCGAAAACTTTGAAGGTGTGTGTGTGTGTGTGTTTGATGGTGCTGAAGTGAGCCACGGGATCACCCCCTTGCCTTCTGCCTCTTCCTTCTCTCTGCTAAAAGAAGTCAGAGGGGAAAAGGCAGTTGCTTTGCTGAGTGTTTTTCCGTGTTTCCAGCGAGGGCGGCTGACTTGGGATGAAATGTGGAGAAACTCTCAGCGAAGCAACTGCCTTTTCTCCTCCAACCTCTGTGGAGGTGGAGGTGGCAGGGGAAGGCAAGGGGCTGATCACAGCCGGCATTGTTACCCAGCGGGCTCCCTTCACGTGGCTCACTTCAATGCTGCCAAACACATGCACACCTTTGAAGCCTTCGAGAGGCTTCAGAAGCCAAGTGTTCTTTTTTCTTTTCCCCCTCCTGCAGCTGCTTCGAGGGCTTTGCTGCCTCCCAAGGTTTGGGAAGAGAAGTGGGGCGCATTAAAGAAAGGTAAAAGGGAAGCGGGGTGGGGGTGGATGGCAAGCTGGCCATGTGGATGCCGGGAAGGCAGCGTGGAAGGCAGGCAAGCATGGCAGGGCTTCGGGGAAGGAAGGAAGCTGCTAGCTCTCGTCCCCACAGCTGGGTGGCCCTGCCATGCTTGCCTGCCTTCCCGGCGGTCCCCATGGCCAGGCCCGCTTGCCCGCCTTCGCAAGCTGGTCTCGGGGACACTGGGAAGGCTGTGTGGAAGGCAGGGAAGCATGGCAGGGCTGCGGGGAAGGGAGTAGGGGAGGCAGGCTGAGATGGTGGGGGTGTGGGGGTGGGGGCAGCTAGGTAGGCCGCGACTCGCAAGCTTACCTGGCAGGCGCAGTACTTCAGGCAGGTAGGCAAGCTGCAAACGAGGACCCACACAGTATAAGTGAAGAGTGACTGGGTGGAGGGGGTGGGGTGAGCGAGTGTCGGGTGGCTGGGGCGAGCGAGTGGTCAGGGGCGTGGCCAGCCTGCAGCAACCCACCACTGCTGTGGGGCCAATAAATCACAAAAAACACCGAACCGTTTGTTAAATTATGGCTCGCCCACCCTTCGCCCCGCCCCACCCCCACTATTTATTGGCAAGGGATGGGGCGAGCCAGCAATTTAACAAACGGTTCGGTCGAACCGCCTAGAACCGGCAGAATCCCACCACTGGTTTCATCCCATCATATTTCTGTAATTCCAGCTATATCATATCTACCTTCATGTATTAATAATTCAGGTTCCCCTGAATTATTTTCCCCAAACTTTGTGTGTTTGTATATAGGCACTTGAGATCTTTATGTCTGAATCTGGGTAGGCTTCCTATGTGTCCTATTTGGTGTTTGAGTTCATCTTCCTTCCCATCCCTCCTTACCTCATTATTTGACTTGCTTTCTAGGGGTTTTTGCTTGGAATTAGGTCCTGGAGATCCTAAAGATTGGTCACCCTCCCCCCTCAATTTTAGTTTAAAGCCCTCCTGATAAGTTGAACCAGTCATTTTCTGAAAACATTCTTCCTAGTCTTTGGGAGGTACAGCCCATCCCTTACCAAAAACCCATCATGGAGGTAATGCAGACCATGGTCCACAAATCCAAAGTTTTTTTGGTCACACTAGCCCTTCAGCCATTTAAGTGATTCTCCACTAAGACTCCAAGATCTTTTCACAGTTACTGATATTAAGTCAAGTTTCACCTAGATTGTCCCTCTACATTTGGTTTTTCTTGCCTACATGTAAATCTTTACTTTTCTCTACATTGAATTTCATTTTGTTAGATAGGGCTCAGTGTTCAAGTCTGTCAAGATCCTTTTGGATCTTGAGCTTGTCCTCTGGGTTTTGGCTATTACTGCCAACTATATGATTTACAAATTTTATTTATTTTCTTTGTCAAGCATATATAAGATAACAGGTAGAAGTATAAACCTAATTTGAATACATGAAAAGAGTAAGTAAAAAGGAATATTAGGACAGGGACGTTAGGCACGCTGGTGCACTTATGCATGCCCCTTACAGACCTCTTAGGAATGGGGTGAGGTCAACAGTAGACAGTTTAAAGTTAAAGTTTTCGATATTTGGGGAACAAACTACAGAGTCAGGTAATGCATTCCAGGCATTGACCACTCTGTTGCTGAAGTCGTATTTTCTGCAATCAAGTTTGGAACGGTTTACCATGAGTTTGTATCTATTATTTGCTCGTGTATTGTTGTGTTGGAAGCTGAAGTAGTCATTGACAGGAAGTACATTGTGGAAGATAATTTTATGTACTATGCTTAGGTCAGACTGAAATCGGCGTAGTTCTAAATTGTCTAAGCCCAAAATTTGAAGTCTGGTGGCATAAGCTATTTTATTGCGGTTAGAGGAATGGAGGACTCATATCGTAAAATATCTCTGGACTCTCTCGATTGTATTTATGTCTGATATGCAATGCGGGTTCCAGACAGATGAGCTGTATTCAAGAGTTGGTCTAGCAAATGTTTTGTATGCTCTAGTTAGTAGTACAACATTACCAGAGAAGAAGCTATGCAAGATTAGGTTAACAACTCTTAATGTCTTTTTGGAAATGTTATTACAGTGGGTTTGGGCCACTTTTTTTTTTTTTTTTGCTGAACCTTTCTTTTTTCCCTTTTGAGGACAGTGATAACACTTTTTCTCCCAACTCAGGATATTTGCAAGTGAGACAGAAAGTAGCAAAAAGACTCAAATCTGGAAAAAAAACCAACGTGGGATAGAAAAACCAAGGTTTCTGCTTTTAACATTCCTGGATATTTCTGTTCTAGTTTCATCCATTTCTGAAGAAGAATGAGTTTTGCAATCTTTCCCACACAAAACTGTACTTGGACCAAAATGGTGATGTGGCAGCTGATCTGAACATCATAACCTTGATAGTTCACTCCAGGGAGGATCCCATTAGAAAACAAATGGGAAATTTTGAAAGACAGAGACTTATTATCAATCAAGATGCTCTTTCACAGCTAAACTTGCTCAATAAGGTGGGTGAAACATTGGTTTCTTTTCTCTGTTTTCCAATACCTTGAGACAAGTGGCTAAGCCTGTTCATCAATACAGTGAGAATTGAATGTGCAGAATAGAACAGGGGTGAAATTCAGCAGGTTCTGACAGGTTCTGGAGAACCGGTAGCGGAAATTTTGAGTAGTTCAGAGAACTGGGAAGCACCACCTCTGGCTGGCCCCAGAGAGGGGTGGGAATGGAGTTTTTGCAATATCCTTCCCCCAGGAGTGGGGAGGGAATGGGGATTTTGCAGTATCCTTCCCTTGCCACGCCCACCAAGCCACACTCACCAAGCCACACCACATCCACCAAGTCACACTCACAGAACCATTAGTAAAAAAATTTGAATTCCACCACTGGAATAGAACCCTTATAGTTTTCTTAAATGGCTTGGGACACTTCAGTTCAATTGGCTGTAGTATAGAACATTGTTTCAAATTGATTCAGCCATGTCCTATCTGGGATGCTAGGTGATCATTCTTTAGGAAATAAATCATGGCTATTTTGTGTCCCCTGTGCATCTGGTATCTGAATAAAACAAATGTGCAGATTATATATATATATATCTACTGGGGATTTTGGTGTTGATAGCATCAGCCTGTCTTGTTTCCTTGCCTAAGATTAGCCCAGGTTCCCAGTGAAGTGAAAGAGGCAAGGATAACTCTAATCAAGACTGAACATACTTCCTGTTGACACCATTGGAAAATATGCTTCGACATTCAGGTTTAGCTTGTCATGGCTGGACAAGTTTATATTTTTAAAAAGACCATACTGGTCAGAATTTTCCATGCCATGTCTTTCACGCCTTGGGGGATAGAAGAATAGGCCTTCTGCTCCTAGGGAGAAGGTCCAAGGCTTTCCATTCACAAGAAATCATAATGAGTGTTCTGGTGTTCCCTGACCCAGAAAACTGAAACACTGAAACAAGGATTGACCCGAAGAAAAGCCCTTCCTCATCTTGGAAGAAATGAGGGACAATTTGGAAAAAAAAAGTTACTTAGATTTGGTCTTTGGTTTATCACTTCATATGGAACATCTTGATTGTCAGCTACCTTAAGTCTCTCTGGGAAAAAGGAGACTCCATATTTAACCAATCATAAATGTAGCTCTGTCTTTTCATGCTAATTGGTGTCTCCTAATTGTGGTTGTTCAACAGAAAAAAACCATTTTCTGAAAACCTTGCTTGACCCTGTCACATGTCACATTTGATACAGCAAAAAATGTCTGACTTACCATTTTAGAGGGTCATGTTCCCATGCAGAGGTGGGCTTTACATTCTGTCACCAATGGTTCGCTAAGCACCGGAAATGTGAGCACGCGTGCATACAGTCCATGCATCCGTGTGACGTCAAACCACAGGCCAATTCGCTCACATGTGCCATCCACGCATGCATGCAGCATCAAAACCACAGCGATATAGGATGGGATCGCGCCTGGGCTGGTGGGTCGCTACTACCGGTTCGCTCGAACTGGTCCAAACCAGCTGAATACCACCTCTGTCCTCATGGCACATATCCATTTCATCTCACTCTAGTTCTAGAAACCAGGCAGTCAGTTTTAGTCTTAGTTCAGCAGCATGGTGGCCATATAAAATTAGCAAATATACAAATAAACAAAGAACAGATGAATTAAGGTTGACAGCCCAAATTTGTAATGAAGTTTTCCTTTATTGGAGGTGTTTCTGGACCACTTTCAAATGGGGATGGCCTTGCAATGATACATGTAGTCCAGAAGAAAACTTTCCAGATCTTTCCAGATCCAACTAGTGACATGCTTCTTCATCATGGTTTTATTCACTATATTTTTTTAATAAATCTAGTAAAATAAAAAGAATCAAACTTTTTAGAAAAAATTTAATTCTAAATTTTAATATGAATACAGCATCTCACTTTAAATTCATGGGTAAATGAAGGAAGGAGGAGTGCATGGTAATACAACCATGTGGTTATATTTGTATGTCTCTATGTATATATGTGTATGTGTGTATGTATTTGTGTATGTGTGTATGTATTTATGTATGTGTGTATTTATGTGTGTATGTATGCATTTGTATGTGTTTGTATATGTATGTGACACTAATTGTCACTTAAATCTTTTAGTTTAGTTTAGTTTAGTTTATTGTCATTGCACATGGTACAATGAAATTAAATGCCATCTTCAGTGTACATTATAACTATAAAAATTAAAAACACAAATATAAATCCTTTACATTCTATATGATTGAAATTGAAAACCCGATATTGCACTATACCGTACAATTCAATATGGTTATTGCCCTGGGATAGAAGCTGTTTTTCAGCCTATTTGTCCTTGTTTTTATTATCCTGTACCGTCTGCCAGATGGTTATAGTTTCCAAAAAAGGGTGCCCAGGATGAGATAGATCTTTAATAATGTTTTGAACTTTCTTAAGGCAGCAGGAGCTATAAAGCTCTTGCAAAGAGAGGAGAGGGCAACCAATGATCCTCTGGGCAATGACATTGACCCTCTGGAGTGCTGTCCTATCTGTCACTGTGCAATTTGCAAACCATACACAGATGCAGTAACTTAAAATACTCTCTATGGTGCAGCGGTTGAAGGCCACCAGCAGTTTTTCATTCAGTTGTTGTTTCCTGAGAAGTTTCAGGTAGTATAATCTCTGCTGGGCCCTTTTGGCCAGTGCTGCAATGTGAATGACCCAGGTCAGGTCCTCTTTTATGATAACACCCAGAAACTTAAAACTGGCCTCTTGCTCCACTTGGTCTCCATTGATAAGCAATGGGCGGATGTCTGATCTATTCCTTCTATAGTCCACTATAAGCTTCTTGGTCTTATTTGTGTTAAGGACCAAGGTATTGTCTCCACACCATGAAAACAACCATTCCACCTCAACTTGATAGGCAGACTCATCCCCCCCAGGAGATCAGTCCCGCCATTGTTGTATAACCTGCAAATTTAGTAATAGTATTACTAGTGTGAGTGGAAATGCAGTCATGCACATAAAGAGTATAGAGTAAGGGACTCAACACACAACCCTGTCATGAACCAGTGTTAAGAATAAGGGCTGAAGAGATATGATTACCTAAACTGACCCTCGAAGAGTGGCCAGACAGGAAATTCACAATCCAAAGGCAGATTGAATAAGAAAGCCCAAGATCCATAAGTTTAGACATGTGGAATTATTGTGTTAAATGCAGAGCTAAAATCTACAAGAGGCATCCTCACATATCTGCTCCAAATGAGTCAGAGCAGTGTGAAGAGTGATGGCTATAGCATCCTCTGTAGATCTATTTCTTCTGCATGCAAACTGGTGCTTATCACATGTATGTGGAAGACCAGAAATGATGTGCTGGCAGACCAATTTCTGAAAACATTTCATAACGATAGGAGTGAGTGCCACTGGCCTGAAATGGTTGAGGTTATTGATAGGGAATGTCTTTGGCAGCGAAACACTGATGGAAGCCTTCAAACAAGATGGAATAGTGGACTGGGATAAAGACCGATTGAAGATTCTGGTAAAGACTCCAGCCAACTGATCAGCACAGTTTTCTCAATTGCTTAGGTCCAGAATTTATTAAGTAGAAATGTCCTGTATTGCAATGAGATATTCAAGAAGCAAAAGGGAGAAACTAAAGGAAGAATCTGTCAGTAGTTGTACCCCTGCAACATTGAGAGTTACTTACAACATTCTTATTTGCCTAAGTGAAGCAACTTAGCAACTACTAATGTTCATGTCTACCTCCATTTTTCATTAAGGGTTAGTTCTAACATATTTCATTTGTCATTTCTTGTTTTTCTTCCTAGTCTCTGCCTCAGTCCAGATGTGTGGGAAATTGTCATCCTGGATTTTTCAAGCAAGCTC
>WNWU01013742.1:6236-21181 GCA_012654045.1 Ptyas mucosa
TCCTCCTCCTCCTCCTCCTCCTCCTCCTCCTCCTCCTCCTCCTCTCCATACACCCCATCCCTTCTAGCACTGATGATGTTATCTACTTTGGTAATTAAATGTCTGCAAGAAAACAGCCAAACACAGAGAGGACTAAGGACCCTACAATCCTCCTCCTCCTCCTCCCCCCCTCCACACACCCTATCCCTTCTAGCACCGATGATGTTATCTAGTTTGGTAATTAAATGTCTACAAGAAAACAGCCAAACCCAGAGAGCACTAAGGACTCTACAATCCTGCTCTTCCTCCTCCACCCCCCGTAAACATCACTTCCTTCAAGCACTGATGATATTATCTAGTTGGGTAATGAAACGTCTGCAAGAAAACCACCAAGCTCAGAGAGCCCCAAGGAATCCCCAATCCACCTCCACACACCCCATCCCTTCTCACACTGATGATGTTACCCAGCTGGGTAATGAAACGTCTGCAGGAAAACAGCCAAGCACAGAGAGCACCCCTATTTCTTGGCCAAGAAAACCCTACACTGCCATTCTGGGCATCTTTTGGTGGCGATCATTTTGCCTCCCGTATTATGGGGATCCCCCTTGATTGACCCAGAAGGCCAACCATCCGCCAGGCGCATAACCCGGATATCTTAAAAGCACAAAACCCAAAAAGAAATTAAAAAACAAAAACAAAAACCAGGCTAAAGGAGAAAGCTTGGGTCAAGAGAAGTTGATGGATGCTTCTCCAAAACGGTTTTGATTGATGCAATTGGTTTACCTCAATTGCACGATTTTGCAGCAAATGACACGGGGGCGCCTTTGTAAGTCTTACTCTGCTTTCCTACCACCTTGTCTGTATTTTTATTTTCTCTTTAGAGCAAGAAAGAGTGAACAGAACCCCCAAAGAAGGGGAAGGGGGGTTCTCTGTGTGTGTTTCCAGACCTTTGGTGCAAAAATTGACTGCTGGAATAAAATCTATCTATTCTATCCATCCATCCATCCATCCATCCATCCATCCATCTATCCATCTCCTATCTCTCTTTATCTATCTATCCATCCATCTATCTATCTATCTATCTATCTATCTATCCATCCATCCATCCATCCATCCATCCATCCATCTCCTATCTCTCTTTATCCATCCATCCATCCATCCATCCATCCATCTCCCATCTCTCTTTATCTATCTATCTATCTATCTATCTATCTATCTATCTATCTATCTATCTATCTATTATTTGTCTATATATCTATTCTCTATCATCTATCATTATTTGTCTATATCTAACTATTCTCTATTATTCTTTATTATCTATCATTATATCTGTCTGTCTGTCTGTTTATCTATATTCTATCATCTATGATCTATCACTATCTTTCTCTATTTATCTATTTATCATGTCATCTATTATCCATCTATCCATCTCCTCTCTCCCTCCCTCCCTCCCTCTCTCCCTCCCTCCCTCTCTCTCTCTCTTCCTAGTTGCCTTTCGTCAAGCACAGACCCTGGGAAAGCAGGCAGAGAAGGTCACAAGTCACAGTGGTATGACCATGGCAAAAATGGTCATAAAATGAGATGCAGTCATGCACTCACTTAACCATCACAGAACAAAAAAATTTCTGGTCCCTATTACGGTTGTAAGTTAAGGGCTCTCTGTAATTCCGGAACTGAGTTGCCGGTTGCACAAACACAATCAGGAAGAAGAGCAGGAAATCTGTGCGAGAAACTGCGCTGCCCATGTCTTCAAATCCAAGACTGTCATTTAATTTTACCTGGAGGAAAATTTTAGAGAAACCACACCCCATTTTCTTTCCCCCCTTCCCTTGGACTATTCCTGCACCTTTGCTTTCCGGGGTTTTTTTCGTTATCCTGTTTTTCAGATTGTGACTCCTGTTGCTGTTAGTACTTTAGAGAAAACACAATCAATTCACGCCCAACATCTGCAGAGCTGCAGCAGGTTAGGAAGACCTCCGTTTCTGCAGAAGGGGGGAGATCCGTTCAGCCCCAAGTGCGGGTCGCTGACTGCTGCTTCTGACGAGATTAGACCAGGATTAGACCACGCACGAAACCAGGCCAGTAATTGTCTGCATTTTCCTGTAATGCACTAAGACGAAGGATAAGATGAAGGATGAGCCAGAAGGCTTAAGGAGGGACTCGTAGCTCTTTAGCGCCTCCTGCTGGTCCCGAGTGGCCCAACATTTCAGTAAATAAAGATAACTTAAAACTGGCAGTAAGGTAAAGGTTCCCCTCGCACATATGTGCTACTTGTTCCCGACTCTAGGGGGCGGTGCTCATCTCCGTTTCAAAGCCGAAGAGCCAGCGTTGTCCAAAGACGTCTCTGTGGTCATGTGGCCGGCAGGACTCAACGCCGAAGGCGCACGGAACGCTGTTCCCTTCCCACCAAAAGTGGTCCCTGTTTTTCTACTTGCATTTTTGACCTGCTTTCGAACTGCTAGGTTGGCAGAAACTGGGACAAGGAACGGGAGCTCACCCCATTCCGCGGCACTGGGGATTCGAACCATTGAACTGCCGACCTTTCGATCGGCAAGTTCAACGTCTTAGCTACTGAGCCACCGCATCCCATAAAAAACTGGCATTACAGACCCCAAAACACCAGTCTTCCTAAATTGGGAATGTGTGGGAATGTGGCAACAGTTGTTAAGTGTGAAAAACGGTCCTAAAGTCACGTTTTTCAGCGCCGTTATAACTTTGAATGGTCACTAAATGTTGTAAGTTGAGATCTACCTGTGTAACATTAATATTCCCCCTTTTTTTTTTGCAAAAAGTTTTTTTATTTTTATTTTTTTCCAACACACAAATTACATCTTTTTGGAACAGAGCCCTGGTCTGGTCATCAATTTATACAATTTTTTCCCCATCTTTAACAAAATTTTGTATATTCTATTTTGCCATAATATTCCCCTTGAAATATGTTTTTTTTTTCCAACTGGCAACTGGACGTTCTTGTTTTTTCTTTGAAGACGTTTCGCTTCTCACCCAAGGAGCTTCTTCAGCTCTGATTGGATGGTGGGGAATGGAAGGATTTATATTCCTTGCAGAAGGAATATCCTGTGCCTGTCTTCTACAGCGAAGGAATCAGGAGTGGGATTCAGCTGGTTCGGGCAACCAGATGTTAATTTTAATCTGGTTCACTGAACCGGTAGTTGCAAGGACTGGCAGAAAGAAAAAAAGAAAGAAAGAAAGAAAGAAAGAAAGAAAGAAAGAAAGAAAGAAAGAAAGAAAGAAGGAAAGAAGGAAGGAAGGAAGGAAAGAAAGAAAGAAAGAAAGAAAGAAAGAAGGAAAGAAGGAAGGAAGGAAGGAAGGAAAGAAAGAAAGAAAGAAAGAAAGAAAGAAAGAAAGAAAGAAAGAAAGAAAGAAAGAAAGAAAGAAAGACAGCTTCACAATAGCCTCCTGGGGGAGGGGACTCAAATTCTGCCCCCAACCCTTTGAGCCTGCCCCCTCCCTTTCACCTCACACAGGAGCAAAAGGCTCATAGTCTGACATTATTGGGTAGCTGGTTTGACTATTGTTCTCCCTCAACCAATCAGGGAAGGCGAAACCAGGCCCTCATTTGAATGCAGGAAACTATATAAGGGGGCGCCTGGAGTGAGACCCTCCTGATTTTCTAAAAGACCAAGACGAATGAGAAAAGAAGACCCACCGAAAACCTGGCTGTTCTCAGAATGCAAAGGAGGTCTTATTTGATAAGCAGCAGGTGGAGGAAGAGGAGGAGTCAGAAAAGGAGGCGGAGCAAAGTGAAAAGGAGGAAGAACCCAGTGAAAAGGAGGAGGAGCCGAGAGAGCAGGAGGAGGAGGAGCCCTTTGAGGAGAAGAAGACCTTGGAGGACATTGGTCAGAAGAAGGAGGAAGTTACCGGTCAGATCCAAGAAACATATATGCATCATAAGATTTCCCAAACGAGGTTATCGGATGAATTGCCCTCTCATGTCCTGGTGTTTTGACCGGTGGATACGGGGCAGCAGGATTCCGTTCGAAGTGTCCAAACCTCACCTGCCGTGTAAGAAAAGTGGCCCCTGCCTTAGGATGCCTTTCCGAGTTAGACGTAGGCCCAAGAAGAGGCCCCACGCCCAGCCACGTCGCTGCCCGAACTTCCTACGCGCGGCCTTGAGGGAGATGGCCAAGAAGGAAGGGGCGAAACGAACGGTGGCATCGGCGACCAAGAAGCGAAGGCATTACTCGGACGATGAGATCTTCTACAAGTTGGCCAACTCTCTGTCGATGAGGAGAAGGCAAGACGATGCCGGTGTGTCCGAAAGAAGGTCTGAGGTTGTAGCCCCCATGATATCTCAACCGACTGGAGAAACTTAAAAAGACACCTGCCTCTCTCTTCTTTGAGGAACGTGTAGGAGAACCAACATGGAGAAGAGAGAGAGAGAAAGAGAGTGAGTGAGAGAGAGAGAGAGAGAGAGAAAGAGAGTGAGAGTGAGAGAAAGAGTGAGTGAGAGAGAAAGAGAGGGAGGGAGAGAGACAGAGAAATCAAGAACCTGCCCTACTCCAAAGATCCAGCAACCTTCAGGAGACCACCTGAGCTGATATTTCAATCCCGCAGGAAGGACCTTTTTCCCCTGAACCTTTCCAACTAGTTGTATCTACAGCTGGAAGGCAAGGAAGAAGCAAGAACTCAATTCGAGGAGAAACGATCTCCCTCTGTCCTGACGGCAGTGAGATCGTTGTCGCCAGAGGTAGTCTCCTGCCCTGAATACACTCAAGGATTTTTTTTTTGTTTCGTTTTTGGGAAGTATAAATAAAACTGGATCTTTTGCAACATGGACACTGCATCCTGGGATGCTCGGGCTGCGGGGGTGGGTGTGTTTGTGTGTAGAGGAACTCCCCGCCCTCCCCAGTATGTGAGTTCAGGGACAGTTTTAATCAGGGGTGAAATCCAGCAGGTTCTGACCGGTTCTGGATAACCGGTAGCGGAAATTTTGAGCAGTTCGAAGAATCGGTAGTGGAAATTTTGAGCCGGTCAGAGAACTAACAAATATCACCTCTGGCTGGCTCAGAATGGGGTGGGAATGGGGATTTTGCAGTATCCTTCCCCTGCCACGCCCACCAAGCCACGCCCACAGAACCAGTAGTAAAAAAATTTGGATTTCACCATTGGTTTTAATAACTCCGTTGAATCTTTGCAGATTCAGTGCAAGTTTTCTAATGCATGGTTTGCAAAAATCAGAATAGGTGCGTGAAGGCAATCGGGTCATTTTGTCTTGAAAATTCTGCTCAGTACAAATAGTCCTTCACTTATAACAGTTCGTTTAGTGACCAAAGTTACCACAGCACTAAAAAAAAGTGACTTGAATAGAATATAAAAGAATAGAATAAGAATCTGGAACAGAATAGAACTTTATTGTTACTTTAAATGTACATTGATCAGCATAAAGTGGTCCTGACACTTACGAACGTTGTTGCATCTCCGTGGTCACGAGACTTGGCAATTGACTCATATTTATGACGGTTGCAATGTGATCCCCTTTTGTGACCTACCGGCGAGCAAAGGTCAATGGGGAAGCCAGATTCACTTAACCACCGTGTGACTAACTTAACAACGGCAATGATTCCCTTAACAGTGGCAAGAAAGGTCGTAAAATAGGGTAAAATTCACGTAACAAATGCTTCACTTAACAGCATAAATTTTGGGCTCAGTTTTGGGTTCAAGTCGAGAACTACCTGTGTTTATCTTATCGTTCTGAACGTGGAAACATTCTCAGCCAACAGGACCAAGATCAGGGGTGAAATGCTGCCAGCTCTATCCGGCTCGTGGGAACCGGTAGCGCCGGCGGCAAGTAGTTCGGAGAACCGGTAGCGCCGGCAGCGGGAGGCTCTGCCCTCCCAAACTGGGACATTCTCATGTCCCGGTTTTGACCATCTGCGCATGCGCAGAAGACTTTGCGTGCAGACGACGTGCACCTCAGCGAGCCGGTAGGAAAGGTAAGTACCATTTCACCCCTGACCAAGACCAGTGGTGGGATTCAACTGGTGTAACAACTGGCTCGTGTAACAACTGGCTCGCTTTGCGTGCATTTCGTGCGCAATTTCTCTCTTCCCTCGCACTGAACACGCGTTCTGTGTGCGCACGAAGTACGCTTGAAAACAGCTCTAAAACTTACCTTCTACTGCAGGCCTGGTGAGTAAAACAGCTGAGGCACGGCAATCCGCTCTACCATGCCTATCAGCTGGGCTTCAAACAAAGGATATATTGGTCGGTATAGTGCAGGGGCGGGTGGGCGAGCCCAGCTGATTGTCAGAATGAACCGGTTCTCTCTCAACTGATTGTCGGAGCTACAGTTTCGCCTGAACCTGGCCCGAACCGGCTGAATCCCACCCCTGACCAAGACTCCTTCAAGATCAGGTATATTCAGAATATATCTCTTTCAAGTCTGATATAAATTCCTGTCGTTTCAGTGCAATAACCTTTTGTGTCAGGCACAAAGTATCAGGACAATCCGTTAGATTGCAGCATAGAAGATTTATTCAAGGCTTCAACAGAAGATTCTGGTCAACTAAATTCAACACTAGATTGGCATCCAATAAGGCTCAATGGGAGTTCAGGCCTTGGAGCCCTTGTGGCAACATAAAGACTCTAAGCTGATGATGCGCTTAACTCCACCTCCAGCTCTGTGTCCTCCTTCTACTACTACTTTGGGAGTTGCTATACACGCACACGCTAATTTTGTTTATTTTTCTCTTTAGCATTGGCATCAAACTGACGCAATGTTTTGGTCTTCCTTGCCCCAACTGTTGAGCAGATTCTTTCCAAACTGAATTCACAACTCCACGTTGTGCCATCCTTTGCTTTTTGAAACTCTTTCCCCCTTTCTCCATCTCAAAATGTTACAAAAAAACCCCACCCCAGCCTTCTAGTTGGGCCCACCAAGGGGTGGGCTTCAAAAATTTTAGCAAGAGGTTCTCTGCCTGGTTGCTGGGTGGGCGTGGCCATGGTGGGCTTGGCCTAGTCGGCCTCCTGCACCACGGCGGGGGGGGGGGGGAGAGTGCATTTTTGCCCTCCCCAGGCTCTGGAGGCTTTTCTCAAGCCTCCAAGGGGGCAAAAACAGCCTCCCTAGGCTCTGGAGGCCCTCTGGAGGCTGGAAACGGGTCCGTTTCTGGGCTTTGCAAGCTTCCGGTAGGCCTGGTTTTCACCCTCCCCAGCTGCTGCGCGCACCCTGCACTTAACTGCATCCAAAATGGGCAGCGTGGGGACTCCTGGGAGGGGAGGGACGGGCGGGGCCAGCCAGTAGTGGGATTTGGGGGTTATCTGAACTGCACAGAATCTTAGCTAGAGGTTCTCCCGAACCCCTGCAGACCCCCAGCAGCCCCACCCCTTAAATTCACCCTATTGACTCTAAAATGTTAATTTTTAAACATTTTCTTTGGGAAAAGAATTCACGAGATAGCGAGTTGCGTTGCAAAAGATCCTGCTTTTATTAGGATTTCGAGATGGATATCCTTTGAGGAACGGGGAGTTCGATAGGACGAAGAGTTATTCCATAGTCGCTATGATAGGATGGGAGATCTTCCATCATCCTGTTCTTCTTGTGGTGCTACTCGGTCTTCTTTCTCCAGGTGGCAAAATTCCACGGATGGTTCGAATGATGTTTCCTGCTCTCCCCCCGCCACTTCTTTCTCTTTTAAGGATTGATAAATACTAATTTCATCAAAAACTGGGTACAGGATCGAAACGTGAGTGCAGGTGGCACTCCCCCATTATTACTGGATCTTTTGTGGTGGTTAGTGGCTTCTTGGTGGTCTATTCTTCTATCTCGGCTCTTCTTGAAGCTTGCTTTGACGTGCCGAGAAGAAGTGAGGGCCGTTTATTTAGCTGAAGGCTTCTTGCAATTCATTGGCAGTTGGTTGGGGTATCGCAGGAGGATGGGAGGCTACGTCCCCCACCTCTCCCTCAGTAGGGGAGCCATCTGCATCTTCTGATACGGAGGAACTGTTGGCCAACCTGTAGAAGATCTCATTGTCAGAGTATCTTCTCCTCTTCCTGGTTGGTTCTACCACCCACTTGGCTCGTTTCTTTCTGGCCACTTCACGGAGCGTGGCTCTCAAAGTATGAGGTCCACCTCGGACAAAGGGCTGTGGCTTTCGTTGCCGGTCAAGCCTGAGAGAGAAGTTCTGGTGAGTGTCGGCTATGCAAGGGCTCAGGGAATGTCTACTCTTGTGCAAGGCAAGGACATCATCCCTCATCTTCCTGTTGAAATACCAGGACATCAGAGGGCACGAGGTTAAATAGCTGCTTCTGGGAAACCTTATGATGCACATGTTCCTCTTGGGTTTGGCATGGATCTTGCCACGTTTGATAACAATCTTGGCTGGTTTGTTGGGCCGGGTCCTTCTCAGAACCTCGCTCTTCCTCTCTCTTTTGACAACAGCCATGGCTTGTGATGTTGACGTCAGCACAACTGAGTTGACCCACCTGCAAATGATGAAGACCAGCTCTGAGCCCCGCCCTTATATAGTGGTCAGTATTCAAATGAAGGGGTGGTTCCAGATACTCTGATTGGTTGAAGTGGAACAATAGGTTGTTTTCCCAATAATGCCATCTATGAGGTGTCGGCCCCGATGCAACCAAACTTGAGCAGCTGTTAACAGAGATTGAAGGTAGAGTGGAGGATTTGATGGGCCGTGTTGTGACCTAAGGCCCAAGTAGTTATTACCAGACACGATCAGCCCTAAACAAACATATTTTATTAGAACAGCTGAGAATTACTTCATTCTCAGCTTAGTCCAAATTAAAGTCCAAAACAAATTCTTCATAAACAGTCCTTCGGCCTTATCACCAACCTTTGTCTATTTTGGCACTCTGCCAAATGCTTTTCTTGGCAAAAGTCAGAAGCAAGAGACGCTGACAAGAAACAAATGTAGCAATGTTTCTTTCCTACAAAGATCCCAAGAGCCGTTGCTGCTCTTTTAAGCCTTATGGGAGGGGCCAACCATCTCCTGGCCTTACTCCCGAGTCGTCCTTTTTGCTTTAGCTCTTCTTGCCTTCTGGCAGCTCTTCGCATGCGTGTACTAAGAACAGGCTCCTCTTGTTCTTCTGCCTCTCAAGCTATCCGCCTCTGGAGGCTCCGGAATCCGTGCTGCTTCTTCTTCTTCTTCTTCTTCTTCTTCTTCTTCTTCTTCTTCTTCTTCTTCTTCTTCTTCTTCTTCTTCTTCTTCTTCTTCTTCTTCTTCTCCTTCTCCTTCACCTCCTCTTCCTCCATCATCATCATCATCATCATCATCATGAAATAACCAAGGCAGCCTCACACATCTTCATGAATCGTTTTAACAAGCACAACATTCATGTTGTTGCGTCCTTTATCTGCTATTCTAACCGGACCGAGCAACCTTCTTAAAGTCCGTATTTGCCCAAACCTTCCTCGTCCAAGCCTAATCTTGGACATTTCTCAACATTTATTGTGCATTTCTCGGAATCAACAAATCCACCACACACTTCCTTTTTCACTTTCCCAACAACCGCAGAGAGAGGATTGAGTGGCACGGCCTCGGCCCAGCCGCTGCACGCCGTGTGCCCTGAATTTGATTCGTTGGATTAGATTTTGACAAAAATATTTTCCCAGGCACAGGGAAAAAACAACAACACTCCCTCGCGTTCCCAACAGTTTTTGCATTTAGTCCGTTGACCACAGCTTTCTCCCAATTGTCAAATCACTGAATGTAGCCTTTACGCATAGACACGAAAACGCATCTCAACAGGACTCTGGAAGCAAATCACAACCATCTGTGTTAATTACAGCCTTACACTTCCGGTCTTACTGTTTGTTTGTTTTTTATATTTCCGCAACATAGCTGACCTCCCTTCTCATCGGTCCCTCCCCCCCCCGAATGAAGATTTACAGCATTTATTTCAATTTCCCCCTTTGACATTACCACAGTTTTTCTCACGCAGATCTCCAAAACCCCTTTCCTCTCCCCGCCAAAAAAATAATCCCATCTGTCTTGAATGTTAATTTGACTCCATTTGTGGCGCATCATTTTTGGGCTATCTTCACAACAAATCACCTGGCCATTTTTTGGGCCCCTTTTAATTCCACTTTTATTGATCAGAACGTTCTCTTTGGATTTAGAACGAAGGTAGAAGAGCCTTGGTGGCGCAGCAGACTAAAGTGCTGTAAACTAGCACCAGCTGCCTGCAATTACTGCAAGTTCGAATCTCACCAGGCTCAAGGTTGACTCAGCCTTCCATCCTTCCCGAGGTAGGTCAAATGAGGACCCGGATTGTGGGGGCAATAAGCTGACTTTGTATAAAATATACAAAAAGTATGAAGGCTATTGCTTAACGCATTGTAAGCCGCCCTGAGTCTCCGGAGAAGGGCGGCATATAAATTGAACCAATAAATAAATAAGTCATAAGACGAGGAGGACTCACAACTGGTTGGGTTTCAACCTTGGGTTCTCCTCCTCCGTCTCGCAAACTTCTGCGGAAATGTCACAATTGCATTTTATCAACAGCGGATTCGTCGACAACAGAAACATGTCCAGATTGAACTGGGATGAGAGTTTTCTGGACAAGGAAGGGAATGACCCATGGACATTGTATCCATAACCAGGTCTTGCTATAGAATTAGGTCCTTCTGAGCCAAGAGTTGGAAGGGACCTCAGGTCTCCTAGCCCAACCCCATGCTCAAGCAGGACACCCTAGATCTGTGATGGCGAAGCTATGGCACGCGAGCCATCCCCAGCTCAGCTCTACCACGCATGCGCCTCCTGCCGGGCCAGCTGATTTTTGGGGTGCGCGGGGCACATGCGGGAGACATGCGTGCACGCACAGGGGAAGTCGCATCGCATGCGTGGGGACCATGGGGTCATGCACGCATGCACTGGGCCGCATTGCATTATGGGTGCCAGCACACGCATTTTCAGCACACGATGAGAAAAAGGTTAGCGATCGCTGTCCTAGATCATTCCGGACAAATGGCCATCCAACCTCCGATCAATCCACAGAAGGGAAAGAGCACAATAAACGTTAACAACTTGCACCCGTCTTAAGTCAAAACCATTCAAAAAAGAAAAAAGAAAAACATTGCCGAGCCCCCAAAAGGCACCAACGAAGCCACGAGTCCCAACAGCCACAGCTGTTGTTGCATAGACCTTCGCCGTGGCGAAGCAGCTTCGGGGCCTTGCAATGCCCAATGTTGACAGATGGAATGATTAAATGATTCAGCTGGCTGGATTAAGCTGAACTTAAATGAACATTGTTTTCGTTTGCCACTCAATGGCCTTCTGTCACTCCGACAACCCTCTCTGGGGGTCTCTCTCCCCCCACCCCCCACCCCGCCTCTACTTTCCTAGCCAGGAGAGAAGATGCGGTTCCCGATTCTTGCATAACATTGTTGGCTTATTCTGGGCTTGGGTAGGATGTTGTCTAAATGTGCCCATTACGGCTTGTTGACGTGGTCAGGACCCACACCTCCGTCAGAATGGGCCAACTCGCCACGGTCAACTCAACAGTTCAATGTAATCATTTAATATATGTATAGATCTATATCTATATCTATATCTATCTTGCTCCTGGAAGCACAAAGCCGAGAACACCAGCCTGAAGATGACGAATGAGACTTCGTCGAAATGTTGCCAAGACACTTCCAATTTTACGCGGGAGAAAACCCGAATAACCAAAGACCTACATATCTATCTATCTATCTAAAGAAGCATTTTAACTTTTGTCATTCACATTCCATGTTGTCCCTCCATTTGGCATCCTTTCTGCTCGACTTTTATTTATTTATTTGTCATATTTCTATGCCGCCCACTCTCCGAGAACTCTGGGCGGCTTACAACAATCAACAGTATACTAAATAGCATATTGCCCCCCAACAATCTGGGTCCTCATTTTACCCACCTCGGAAGGATGGAAGGCTGAGTCAACCTTGAGCTGATGAGAATCGAACTGCTGGCACTTGGCAGAGTTAACTTGCAATATTGCTTTCTAACTACTGTGCACCAAGGAAGGAAGGAAGGAAGGAAGGAAGGAAGGAAGGAAGGAAGGGCAATAGCAATAACACTTAGACTTATACACTGCTTCACAGTGCTTTTACAGCCCTCTCTAAGCGGTTTACAGTCAGCCTCTTGCCCCCAACAATCTGGGTCCTCATTTTACCCACCTCGGAAGGATGGAAGGCTGAGTCAACCTTGAGCGGTGAGATTTGATCCGCTGATCTGCTGGACTAGCAGTCAGCTGAAGTAGCTGCAGTACTGCACCCTAACCACTGCGCCATCTGTTCGACTATTTTTTCGAAATAGGTCTATTATAGGTCATTCTTGGCCCACAGCGAGTTCTCCCGTGGCCAGTTGTCCTAGACCCGACCTCCGTAGCAGTGGGACGAAAGCAAAGTAGGGAGTCACACCGTCTTCCATCCCAGGGCTAAGAGGTGGAGTAGGGTGACGGCAAGAGATGGCCCCAATGTCTCTCCTCGGCTACGAAGAACAAAATAATAAGA
This sequence comes from Ptyas mucosa, assembly GCA_012654045.1. NCBI lineage: Eukaryota > Metazoa > Chordata > Lepidosauria > Squamata > Colubridae > Ptyas > Ptyas mucosa. Next base: position 18,685 of record WNWU01013742.1, read on the forward strand.
GTTGGAAGGGACTTCGGAGGTCTTCTAGTCCAACCCACCCAATCCACTCAAGCATGAAACCCTAACCCAAAAGAGACTGCAAATGTCAGGGGCAACGCTTTTATTTGCAAACGTCCAATTCCACGTTGCCGCCGACCGTCCCAATTCCAAGAGTGGCATTTTTTATTTTTTGGGTGGGTGGGGAGTTCAGGCTGTGCGAAAAAACGTCATTGGAGCGTTTTGCTCTCGAAAAGGCATGCCAAAGAAAAGACCATTTTAAAATCGTTTTTATTGTAAGAAAATACACAGTTTGAAAGAGTGAATAATGCAATATTTATGACCAAGATTATCCGGGATGGGAAAGGAGGGGGAGGGTGTCGGAGGCGGGGTGGGTGGATGGGTGGAGGCAAAGGTCAAGGAGGCAAAGGTCAAAGGTCAGGAAGAGAGCAAGAGGGGGGGAAGAGGGTCAAGGTGATGTGATTTGATAGACAAGTGTTCAACTCCAAAGATTTGACTTGGAAAAAGAGGCGGTGGGGTGAGGGGGGGGGGGGGGGGAGCAGGAGGAGAGGCCGGGGAGGTAGAGGGTCGGCGTGGCTTGGAATGGGATCGAGGGTCAGGAAGGTAGGTAGTAAAAAAACTTCTGATCAGAGAAACAGTTAAAATACAATATGAAAATAAGTAAATTTCTCCTTAAATTTCCTTCTATACACAAAATACACAATTTTGAGAAGGCCCAACTTGTGCTCCTGGGTATCCTCTGGCCTTCTTTTCTCTTTTTTTTTTTTAAATTTTTTATTATTATTTATTTATTTATTTATTTATTTTTTTAAGTGTATTCACATCCTCTGCGACAGCAGAAAATGATTTATGATACAATCAAGAATGTGCCAAAGGTCAAGGCCAAACTGTATCCCCGCGCACCCACCCCGCTGGCCCGGCCTTGCCCTTTCCAAAAAAAAAAAAAAAAGAAAGAAAGAAAGAAAGAAAGAAAGAAAGAAAGAAAGAAAGAAAGGAAGAAGAAAAAAAAACCTGAAAAGTTATTTTAAAAAAAAATTTCACGCTCTCCCTCTTTCCAACCCCCCCCACCCTTTCCTCCCCACCCACGAAGAAATGTCGACCACTGATATGTACACCACAATTCAGAATTCGTCATTATTATTATTATAATTAGTAGTAGTAGTATTATTTTTTTCTGCAAAAGGTTATCAAATTTCTCGATCTCTTCCTTAAAACGGTTTTGTTATTTCCACGGAATTTCCTTTACTCCTGATGAATCAAGACCGAAAGGAAAAAAAAAATAAATTAATTAAATTAAAAAAAAAAAAAAAGGAAACGGTAACAAAATTTGGAAAAAAAAAATGATGGAGCAGCGGATTCAGGTAAGGCTGCGAGATCTCCATGTACGTTATTTTTATTTATTTGTTTTCCTCTCCCCTTCTCTGGGGAGGGGGAGAAACGCTGAACGCTTCTGTTTTGTTTCTTTTTAAAATTTGTTTTTTCCAGAAATAAATAAAAAAAAAAAAAAAGAAGAGAGATGCTATTTATTCGGAGGGTTTTTGTATGGGGTTTTTTTTTGTTTTGTTTTTCCAGGTTCCTTCTGAATTTTTGTTGGCTTCTTTCTTGTTTGGCTTGTGTGTGGTTTTTTTTTTTGTTTTCTCTCATGGGTTGGTGGCCATCCAGGAATGATTGCCCGAAAAGCCCAAAAACTTGAATTTCCTTCGGGTTTTTTTTTTTTTTTTTTTTGGTGGTTGGCGTTGATCGGTTGGTTGATCGGTTGGATTCATTGGAACGGTCTCCAAAGTTTGCACCGAAAAGGTTAATCGGAAAAAAAAGGGAAAAAAAAAAAAAAGAAAAAAAAGAGGAAAAAAAAAGAAAAGAAAAGAAAACCAAAATGGCTTCCACAGAGACATCGATATCGTGAGACGTTATGAAGTTTCCAGAGACGGCCAAGCATGGTCCAGGCTCCGAGACACTCGGTGGGAAGGTGGGAGGCCCTGATGGATTAAAAATTTTACAGGCACTAAGTCCGACGGGACGTCAGTTAAGAGACAGAAAGAGAGAGCGAGCACGGCCATGAACTTGGGGACGGGGCGGGGACCGGGGGGGGGGGGGGGCAATGTTGGTTTGAGATACTTATTTTTTCTTTTCTCTTTTTTTTCCCTCCTTGGTTTGCATTTTTGCTTGGTGGTTTCGTGTGGGTTTTTTTGTTCGTTTGTTTCTTTTTGTGGGGTTTTTGTTTTTGTTTTTTTTTTTTTGGAAAATGGCCAAAGGAATTTAATCTCATCTGTAGTCCTCCTTAGGAAATTCTAATGTCACCAAGTTTCCGAAGCCCATTCGTAAACTCTCCATGTCAAAAGTTTCAATCTCTCGCTCTTGCCGTTCCAACAAAACCTTGATCTTCTCGCTACGTTCCTTCTGCAAGGCAGCCAACTCTTCTTCAATCTGAAAGCGGGGGGGGGGGGGGGGGGGGGGGGGGGGGGGGGAGGGGGAGAGAAGAGGGGGGGGGGGGGGGGGGGGG
>WNWU01013744.1:6389-27408 GCA_012654045.1 Ptyas mucosa
TATTTGTTTATTTGTTTATTTGTTTATTTGTTTATTTGTTTATTTGTGTGTTTTATGATTATCTTGAATTTTCATTTCATGAACAAACCTCATATATTTATTTCCTTCAGTTTTAATAAACATAAGTTGTCAAATAAATGCAAAGGAAGCATATAAACTCAATAATAATGGATAATTAACAGTTACGAGCCTAAGAAACAATTTAACAGTCATTCCTTTGCTTTTATCATTAGATGCTCCTTAGTGTTTAGATCTGGTCTCAGGATGATAATGTAGCACTTGGGGAAGAAGATGCAACTCAGCAGTCCAGCACTGGAGGCCAAGATGGAGAAGACCTGCACGGCAACCATGGATTTTCCTTTAGTGCTCAGGTAGGTGGGCAGGAAGGAGACCCAGACACTGCAGAAGACCAGCATGCTGAAGGTGATCAGCTTGGCTTCGTTGAAGGCCCCAGGCAGGTTTCTGGCCAGGAAAGCCACAGTGAAGCAAATGGCAGCCAGGAAGCCCATGTAGCCAAGGACAACATAAAACATGATGACAGAACCTTCACTGCATTGAAGGATGATCTCCCGAGGCTGGGAGTGCAGATCAGTGTCAGGAAATGGGGGAGAAATTCCCAACCACATGGCACAGATGAGAATTTGGACAGCAGAACAAGAAAGGATAATGGAGTTGGCCAAGCTCTTCCCCAACCATCTTCTCACTTTATTCCCTGGTTTTGAGGCCAGGAAAGCCAGCACCACTGTGATTGTTTTGGCCAACACAGAAGACACGGCTACTGAAAAGACAATGCTGAACACCATTTGTTGGAGAAGACAGGTAGCTTTCCTTGGTTGGCCAATGAAGAGAAAGGAGGACAAAAAACAAAGCAGGAGGGCGACCAGGAGTATGTAGGAAAGGTCCCGGTTGTTGGCTTTGACAATGGGAGTTTCTAGGAATTTAAGGAATATGATTAAAACAAGGCCCGTGGTTAGGAACAAGAGTAGGGCAAAGGAGATGAGGATTATGCCCAGATGTTCTTCATAGGAGAGGAAGGTTATTATTTTTGGGATACATTGGACTCGGTTCTTGGTTGGGTATTGATCATCTGGGCACCTGGTGCATTTATCAGTATCTGAGAAAACAAAGTAATATTTCTTATAATCTTTCAAATTTCCAGAAAGGCTTTGGATAAGAGGTGATACTGAAGGACAGGGAAGTCTCAGTAAATGGAATATACTTACACTCCAGCAAAAACAAAGAAATAAACAAACACCAATACATACAACCATAAAAACAAGAACAACAACAAAATACAATTAAAAGAAGAATTATCTGGTGCCACAAGCTCCCTTCTCTGAGGTAAGCTACCAGATTCTTATCTTGCACTGACCTTACGTTATCCCAAATGGTTTACCTTTACCTTATTCCAATGGTTGGGAGAAGTAGCAAGTCTCCAGAAGTTTAAGAGGATTGGTTTCAGCAGGTTCTGACCAGTTCTGGAGAACCAGTAGTGGAAATTTTGAGTAGTTTGGAGAATTGGTAGTAAAAATTCTGACTGCCCCCGCCCCCATCTATTCTCTGCCTCCCAAGTCCCAGCTGTTCGGGAGGAAATGGGGATTTTACAGTACCCTTCCCCTGCCATCTCCACAAAGCCATGCCCACCAAGCCATGCCACGCCCACCAGAATCAGTAGTAAAAAAATTTGAAACACACCACTGATGGGGGCCTATTGGATTTCAAGAGGAAGTGGGAGCAATGGGGCAGGAGCTGCACCAGAATAAGCAGGCATCTAAGGACCCATAAAATTGGACTGTTTTAAGGAACAGATCTTTTGTTTCCAATTATATCTGCTTTGTTGGGGCCAAGCAGATATTCTCAAGGAGAGGAAGCCCTGCAGGTACCCCGGTTCTGTCTCATGGAAGGATTTAGAGATGAGATTTATTTATTTATTTATTTATTTATTTATTTATTTATTTATTTATTCGGCTTATATGCCGCCCTATCTCACAATGGACTCAGGGCAGCTCACAATAAGAAAAACAAAGCCACAATATAAAATAAAGTCTAAAAATTTAAAAGATTTAAAATTAACCCTTAAAACCCCATTATCAGTCCAGGTCAAGGGATTTAAACAGCCAAGTTTTTAATTCACGGCGGAAGGTGCGAAGGTCAGGCGCTAATTGGAGTTCCAAGGGAAGTTGATTCCAGAGGGTGGGGGCACCCACCGAGAAGGCTCTACCCCTGGAGGTCACCAGCCGCCACTGTCTAGCGGACGGCACCCTGAGTAGGCCCTCTCTATGGGTGCGAACTGGGCGATGGGATATCGTTGCTGGCTGTAAGTGGTCCACCAAATATCCTGGTCCTAAGCCATGTAGGGCTTTATAGGTCATCACCAGCACCTTGAATCTCACCCGGAGGGCAACCGGCAACCAATGCAAACTGCGCAGGAGAGGTGTAACATGGGAGTATCGGGATTCTCCCATCACAACCTGCGCGGCTGCATTTTGTACCAGCTGAAGCCTCCGAGTGGTCCTCAAGGGCGGCCCAACGTAGAGAGCGTTGCAGTAGTCAATCCGCGAGGTGACCAGCGCGTGAGTAACTGTGCGTAGGGCATCTCGGTCCAAGTAGGGGCGCAACTGGCGCACCAGACATATCTGGGCAAATGCCCCCCTGGTCACGGCCGTTATCTGGTCTTCCAAGCTCAGCCGTGAGTCCAGAAGGATGCCCAAGTTGCGCACCCTGTCTACAGGGGGCAAAACTTCACCCCCTATAGTCAGCGATGGCATCTCTCCATTGAACCGAGATGCCGGTACCCACAGCCACTCGGTCTTGGCTGGGTTGAGTTGCAATCTGTTTCTACCCATCCAGACCCGTACCGCTTCCAGGCACCGGGCCATCACGTCGAGGGCATCACCGGGTTGGTTCGGGGTGGAAATAAAAAGCTGAGTATCATCCGCATACTGATGATACCTCACCCCAAAACCACGGATGATCTCCCCTAGCGGTTTCATATAGATGTTGAACAAAAGGGGTGAGAGGACCGACCCCGAGGCACCCCACAAGTGAGTGGCCTCAAGGTCGATCTCTGCCCCCCTGCCAACACTGCTTGCATTCGACCCGAGAGGTAGGAGGAGAACCACCGTAAAACAGTGCCTCCCACTCCCAACCCCTTAATTGCACTTGGGAAGAAACTGGGATTCTGTGGAGTCTGCACTATAGGGATGTCCTATGGAACAACACACGGAAACACAACACTGTGCATGCCTTTGCATTCTGCACCACTTGTAAATGCCAGGTGGTTTTCAAGAGCAGCAAATTGAGTATGAGATAAAAAGATAGGAACAGAAAACTGACAGCAGAAAAAGACCTAGTGTTCAATCGGGTCTGCCCTTTGAGGATTTTTGTTTTGTTTTGTTTTCTTATTTATTTAATATTTTATTTCTTTTTTTCCCCAGAAGATGGACAAATGTTTATCCCAAAAATGGTTAAACACAGTTATTGATGACTGACCCACCAACCATGCTCTCAACAAACTGCTCCAAATATACTGGACACATGATAAAATTTGTGTGACATGGTTGGATCCATGAAGAACCACTTGAGAAGGTTGCAACACTGCCTATTTCAGCCCCCTTCACCAAAAAAAAATCATTGACTACCCTCAAATTGGGAGTGTCTCCAAAGTATGAGGCCTTCTAGAAATTCCTTAAAATGTAAATCTTTCAACAGTCCTGGGCATCTCCTGGTAACAGGGCCCTGTGTGTGCTGGTTACATGACAGGTAGCACCTTAATGTACTCCTCTCTTGCTTTCTTAACATTTAGAACAAAATAGAATAGATTTTTTTATTGGCCAGATGTGATTGGACACACAAGGAATTTGTCTTGGTGCATATGCTCTCGGTGTACATAAAAGTAAAGATACGTTCGTCAAGAATCATAAAGTACAACACTTAATGATAGTCATAGGGGTACAAATAAGCAATCGGGAAACAATATCAATATAAATCGTAAGGCACAAAGTTACAGTCATACAGACATAAGTGGAAGGAGATGGGTGATGGGAATGATCTTAACATTCTTAACATTTAAAAAATGAGAAGATGAAGCTATATATTTCTATACTCTCTAGATTTGGCAACAATTTTAAAGAGAGAATCAATTCAACATTGGTATCAATGGATATTTAGTAGATTGGTCTTGTATTTCTTTTTTCCTCTCCTTTCTATTCCTTTTAATCCCAAAGCTGTATATTACTATAGTGGTTTTTTTCCCTTTCAAAACTACAACTATATTCCATTTTTTGTTGCTATTAACACTGCTTGTATCTCACTATTAACAACAAAGAAAATTGGAAAGATAAGAAAAGGTAGGAAGTAAATAGCCATTTGATGTTTTTACGGCAAGTCCTCTGGTTGGTTTTCATTTCCTCCTTCAACCGAACTTCACTCCTGCCATTCTTCCTCCCAATTAGATATTACAGCTAATGAGAATTTATGATCTTTATAAAAAAGGGCTGATTAATTAAATAACTGGTTAATGTTTCTTTTGGCCTTTAATGTACAGTACAGTTGGTTTTGGTGAGCAAAACCCATTGATCTAATATCATTTCTCAAGTTAAAAGGAATTCAGATATTCCTCAGACAGATAAACATGAAAGAACACATCCAAACTGGCAAATAAAAAGAAAGATTTCCTATGCAATCCACAACGTCCTTCTTCCTACTCATCCTTCAAGATATTTTTTTCTTATCCCTCCCATTATGGAAGAAAAACCATTAAAAATAAGAACTAAACAATCAAATGTGCATGTGTCTTTAACATGAATATTGATCAAAATTTCCCTATGGTGTCACCAACCTTCCTGAGTGGAGATGGTCCCCTCTGGACAAGGAACACAGTCGTAGCAGCAAAATGGCTCTCCTTCTCGAGCCTTCTTCACAAATCCAGGTTGGCATTTCCCACCACAATTAGACTGAGGCAGAGACTAAACAGAAAAAGAAAAATACCAAAGAAAATATGTTAGGACTCACTATCCATGTAAGACGGAGGTAGACATGAACATTAGCCAAATAGTCTCTGGCTTCATGTAGGCAAATATGAAATCTCTGACTACTTCCAAATGATTGCAGGATATACAATTGCAGACAGAGGCCTCCTTTAGTTTCTCCTTTTTTTCTTCTGACTTATCAAATTACAAAAAAAGGACCTTTCTACTTAACAAAGTCTGAGGGGATGAAATTGAGAACCGATTTAAGCATGAAGTGGCAACCGGTGTTTTCCTCCTCACAGTGGAATTAACATGCATTCCTCCATTCTTCATGTAGGCTTGGTTTTAAAATATAATATCCATAAATACTAATGTTAGAGTAAACTTTATGGTAAAAGATTTATTAAATTTTTATTTCATCGGATGTATTAAAACAGAATAAAGAAACTTCTGATCAGTGGGATCTGGAAAGGTTTCTCGTGGAATACATAAAACATTGCAAAGCTGCTTCCCCTTGAAAGAAGTCCAAAACTATCTCCCAGTTAAGATAAAAAGGGAAGTTTCCTTACAAACAAGGGCTGTCCACCTTAAAGATGTTCTTTACTTGTACATTTATTTGTTCAATTTATATGGCTGCCATGCTGGTGAACTACAACTAAAACTGACTGACTATGTTTTTTAAAACTATAGTTAGATGAGATGGAGGTGAGGTTGTGAGAACGTGTCCCTCAAAAAGGACGAGTTTGATACACCACATGGGTCATGAGTATGAGTCCTGTGTGGGAAAAGGATATTCAACACAACGTATCCAACACAAGGTCGTTTCTGTTGAAAGAATACAATTAGGTGACACAATCTGACAGGGAAATAAACACTCATGTTTTTTTTTTAACAATACTTTATTAAACTTTTCATATATACAAGAGATTTCATTTCTACTTACATCGAATGCGCAGTGTTTTTACATATATACATCGAATATATCTGGTGTCACTTAAACTATTCGTTACTATTTATTTAACGCACCTTGTACTTTTACTTTAATTCTATCATTCATCCATTCATACCACCTATCCCACACCGTATAGAACTCTGAATTTTCATCATTGTTTATTTCATGTGTTAATTTGCTCATCTCTGCACACTCCAGTATCTTTTTGATTATGATTTCTGGTGGGAGGGTTTTCTCTTTCCAAAATTGAGCGTATGCCAATCTAGCAGCTGTAGTTATGTGTATTAGCAGGTGAATCTTTTTCTTTCCGTACCCCTTCCTTACTCTTCCCAGGAGAAATACTTCCGGTAGCAACTCTATATCTTCTCCAATTATTTCTTAAATCTCCTGATTTTGTTCCAGTATCTTTTCGCTTCGGGGCATGTCCACCACATATGATAGAAGGTGCTCTGTTACGTCGCAGCTCTGGTCAATTTGTGATTTTTATTCCAAGCCTCCTCCCATTCATTGAAATTTAAGCTGTGTCCAATGTTTTTTTCCCATGCTCTCAGTTGGTTTTTAGCTGTCTCTTCCGCTCTGCTATCATCTATTAAATAATTATATAATTTAGCCAGGACTTTCTTTTCCACTCCCATCAGAATTTTATCTAATCCATTGTATCCTAATTCTATGCCATAATCTTCTTTATCTTTCTGGTATCTTGATCTTATTTGTTGGTGGGTCCACCAATCTAAATTTATACCTAGGTTTCTCAGAGTGTCAATTGGCTTGAGATTTCCTCCTCCATCTAATATATCTTGGTACCTGCACAGTTTCACTCATGTTTATTATTAGCTTGATTTGGAGCCTTTCAGTGTGTCCTAAGATAGCTAAGATAAACAGTTGCATTCAAGAGATTTTCAGGTGAACTCTTAAAAGCCGAGGCCCAAATCTAAGTAATATTTCTCTCAAAATTGTCCCTTATTATTTCTGATATCAGAATTATTATTTTTTTGCACCAAAGTCATGCTTCAGTATTTCAATTTTCAAGCCATTATCATGGTGAGATGCACAGCAAATACATTTGATCAATCAATGAATAATTAAGCTCTTATCAGTCCAGTCCTTATGATTTCATGAGAACTGAAATCAGTTCTCAGGACCTCCTTCCTAACTTCCACTATCCCAGTGGGGTTAAAGAGAGGAGTTTATTGCTATGATCTGGTCTCAGCTGATTAAAAACATCACAGACTATGAATCTCCAAAGTTGGGAGACCCCTGACTCTAGCTAGGATAAAATGAAGCTTATTTCCCAATTGGACAACAGGACCTCCCTATAGTCTGGATTCCATTTCATTGGATTCAGTCCGAACCTGAAGTCAACAGAATTGACAGAACAGACTTGCTTTCATCGTTGATCATTGAAGACAAGGAACAAGTAAACTTGAAGCTATTAACACCACAATCCGCAGCATCTGAGGTCCTCTGCCACTAGCTTTATGCAGAAACAAAATTGCAGAATAGACAATAGACAATTGCAGAAGGCAATGATTTGTGTCCTAAATAATAATCACCCCAAATCTTTTTTTAGATATAGCTGAATCAGCTTAGAACAGTATTATGCATTATAGCATCTGAAGGATAATTTGGTCAATAGAACTGAAGCCTCCTTATCTGTCTAAGAAAATTATAAAAAGTTTACTCTACACATTCAATTCACAGTGAAGGTTATCTATATTTTTCACTAGGTTGAGTCCACTTGAAATGGGTCCTAAGGCTTTTGAAAAAAGAGAAAAGACGTCAATATTTTGCCCACCTTGTTGAGCAACTTTAGCTGTGACAAAGTATCTTGGTTGATTATAAGTCTCTGTTTTTCAAAACTCCCCAAATCTTTCTCGATGGGATCCTTCTTTGGGAAAACCATCCTACTAATTATATCCAGATCTGCTGCTATATCTCCATTTTGATCCATGTACACTTTCAGCAGGGAAAGATTGAGCAATTCACTATTCTTCAGAAAAGAATGGAACTAGAATGGAAACATCCAGGAATTTTAAAAGCAGAAATCTCTCTGTGTGTGTTTTATCTCACATGGTCTTTTTACATTTGAATCTTTCTTCTGTGGTTGTTTAACTTGCAAATATTGTGAGTTGAGAGAGCAAGTATTACCACAGTTCTAGGCTAAATTAACAGAGGGATAGAATCAAGATAACATGAAGTGTTAATACCACTTTATAATGCCTTGGTAAGGCCACACGTGGAATACTGCATCCAGTTTGTACAGAAGCTTTTATTTTATTTTTTTATTTTATTTCCAATTTCTATACCGCCCTTCTCCCTGAGGACTCAGCGCAGTGTACAGCCAGAAATAAAAACATGAAATACAAATATTAAGACAATTAATATATATATAAATTTGGCTCCAGAATTTAAAACTAACAAACCAATTAAAATATTTAAAATTTCTTCTTAAGCCAGCCCGGCTTGTTGGAAAAAATGAGTTTTGAGGGCACGGCGGAAGGCACTGAGGTCATGAATTCTCCTTATCTCCGGGGGCAACTGGTTCCAGAGGGCGGGTGCCCCCACAGAGAAGGCTCTTCCCCTGGGGGTCACCAGCCTACATTGTTTGGCTGATGGCACCCTGAGGAGGCCCTCTCTGTGAGAGCGCACGGGTCGATGGGAGGTCATCGGTGACAGCAGGCGGTCTCAGAGATAACTAGGCCCTATGCCATGGAGCGCTTTAAAGGTGATCACCAACACCTTGAAACGCACCCAGAAGACCACCGGAAGCCAGTGCAGCTCGCGCAGGAGCGGTGTTATGTGGGAGCGCCATGCTGCTCCCGTCACTACCCGCGTGACCGCGTTCTGGACCAGTTGGAGCCTCCGGGTGCTCTTCAAGGGGAGCCCCATGTAGAGAGCGTTACAGTAGTCTAGGCGAGAGGTGACAAGGGCGTGAGTAACTGTGCACAGGGAATCCCGATCAAGAAAGGGCCGCAACTGGCGAATCAGGCGAACCTGACAGAAGGTCCCCCTGGCTACAGCCGCCAGATGTTCCTCCAAAGACAGCTGCCTATCCAGGAGGACTCCCAGATTGCGAGCCCTTTCTGCAGGGGCCAAAGACTCGCCCCCGATAGTCAGTGATGGAGTCAACTGACTATATCGGGATGCCGGGAGCCACAGCCACTCCGTCTTGGACGGGTTGAGCTTGAGCTTGTTTCTCCCCATCCAGATCTGCACGGCTTCCAGGCACTGGGACATCACTTCGAGGGCATCATTGGGGTGGCCTGGGGTGGAGATGTACAGCTGGGTGTCATCAGCATACTGATAGTATCTCATCCCAAAGCCACGGATGATCTCACCCAGCGGCTTCACATAAATGTTGAGCAAAAGGGGCGAGAGGACCGACCCCTGCGGCACTCCACAAACGAGAGGCCTCGAGGTCGACCTCTGCCCCCCTGTCAACACAAACTGCGACTGGTCGGAGAGAAAGGAGGAGAACCACCGTAATATGGTGCCCCCCATCCCCAACTCTTCCAGCCGGTGCAGCATGATACCATGGTCGATGGTATCAAAAGCTGCTGAGAGATCTAATAGGGCTGGGACAGAGGAGCATCCCCTGTCCCAAACCCTCCAGAGATCATCAACCAACACGACCAATGCCGTCTCCATGCTGTGCCCAGACCTGAAACCCTACTGGAACGGATCCAGATAAGATGTTTCCTCCAGGAATTGTGGAAACTGTCGCACAACCACACTCTCAACAACCTTTGCAATAAAGCAGAGGTTGGAGACAGGATGATAGTTAGCTAATACTGCCGGGTCCAGGGAAGGCTTCTTGAGGAGAGGCCTCACCACCGCCTCTTTCAAGGTGGCAGGGAAGTGACCCTCACTCAAAGAAGAGTTGATAATACCCTGGAGCCAGCCTCGTGTAACCTCCCGGGAGGCCAGTACCAACCAGGAGGGACACAGGTCCAGTAAACATGTGGTCGCACTAAGTCTCCCCAAAATCCTGTCCACATCATCAGGAGTCACAGAGTCAAACTCTTCCCAGGTAACATTCTCAAGACTATTCCTTGTCACCCTGCCCAGATCTACCCAGTCGGAGTCCAAATCCCCCCGAATCTGAGCGATTTTGTCATACAGGTATTGTCCGAAATCCTCCGCCCTGCCTTCCAAGGGATCCTCCCGTACTCCCGGATGGAGCAGAGAGCGGGTCACCCTGAACAGGGTGGCCGGACGATTCCCTGATGATGCAATAGAAGCGGAAAAGTAGTTAAACTTTGCCGCTTTCATCGCCACTAGGTAGGTTTTAATATGCGACCTTACCAGTGTTCGATCAGCTTCAGCGAAACTGGCCCTCCAACCACTCTCCAGGCGTCTTTTCCGGTGCTTCATCTCTCTCAGCTCCTCGGTAAACCAGGGAGCCACTCGAGATCCGTACCAGGTCAAAGGCCGCAGAGGCACGACTCGATCCAAGGCTCACCAGCCGCCCGATTCCAGGCAGCTACCAGGTCCCCGGCCGAGTCGTGTGCCAGATCCTCAGGAAACGGCCCAGGCTCCATCTGGAACCTATCAGGATCCATCAGGTACCTGGGGCGGACCCATTTAGTTGGTTCCGCTTCCCTGCGGCGGGGTGTAGCGGTTTGGAGATCTAGGCGAAGGAGCGAGTGATCAGACCATGACAAGGGTTCTATGTCTATATCCCCTATAACCAGATCATTCAACCACTGGCCAGAGACAAAAATCATGTCCAGAGTGCACCCTCCCCTGTGAGTGGGGCCATGAACTAATTGGGTCAGGTCCATGGCCGTCATGGAAGCCATGAACTCCCGAGCCACCTCAGATGTTTCACCAACGGAAGGCAAGTTGAAATCACCCATGACCATAAGCCTGGGTGTATCCACTGCCACCGTGGCTATCACGTCGAGTAGTTTGGGCAGGGCTGTTGCCACGTGGCAGGGAGCCAGGTACATAAGCAGCAAGCCCAACTGAACCCCATGTCACTGCGTTCTTGTATTTCCCAGCTGAGCTGTCATTTTTGGTCTAATAGGCTTACTGTAGTTTTGCCAAGTTTTGTTATCAGTATTAAGTGTGCAAGCGTGCATTCCTTTCTAGCCTCCATTATCCTTCTTCTTACCCCTTTGTTCTCCTGCCAAGAGGTGAGGCAGGAACGCTGGCAAGATGTAGCCAATTAATTAGATAGTAAGAGTTATCTTTATTTTTACTTTTACAATAAAATGAGTTTTTCTTAGAAAATCTTCGGGTTTTATTTTCTTAATGTATACTTTCGAGGAAAAGCCTCGGTCCAAACCTCTAAACCAGGTTGCGATTATCCCAGAGCCAGGATGGGATCAATCAACTCCCTGACACCCCATGACCCCATCTCATAAGGAGGGACTCACATCCGGCAATCTGTGGCACAGTGGTCTCCCTCGGGCCTAGATCTTCATTAATAATAACCGCCACCCCCTGCCCCTCCCCTGGACCCTTGGCTGATGGAATGCTCTGAAACCTGGTGGGCACATCTCAACCAGAGGGACCCCTCCCTCTGGACCCAACCAGGTTTCTGTAATACCTGCCAAGTCCGCTCCCCCCTCCTTAGAGAGATCTTAAACAACTAACCTTAGAGAGCACTAAAGCCCCTGAAAAGGAATGCAGTTTGATGAATCCTTGTTGAGACCCCATACCTTCCATGGCAGCAGCCTTGGAGCCCCCAGTCTCTCTTCTCCCTTCTCCCTTCTCCTCTGGAATTTGGATGCAGCATTTAAGGCGTGGGCCAGAATCTTAAGGACACTGTAAATAATGCCTGGATTTGTGATCTGTGTCTTATTCTTTTTCTCTTGGGTCTCCAGTGGTGCTTTCTGGGTGCATCTTCTCCGGCCTTTGACAGAAAAGATGTGTTTTGAAAAAGAACAGTGAAAATACTCATCTTGAAATTCATCTTCCGCAAAGAAAGAATCTTTATAGGCATCATCTTTGTCCCAAGTTTTTTTCCACTGAAGAGGAAAGGTCCAAACACTATGGATGTACTTGAAAAGCCTGTCCTTCCCCATGAAAAATACTCCAAGCACTGTCATGATCCAAACTTTCCCTTCAATGGGTCCTGGCAAAAGTCTAAGTGTTGAATGGAAAGGACGAATTCTGTCAAAAAGTGAAGTAAATTCTATGAGGTGAACAAAGACATTGACTTGTTTCCACTTAGACAGGGCACCCCTGAGAGGTGCTGTGTGTCCAGTCACTGAGAATTGTTGTGATATAACAACACAAATCCTATTCCTGACAAGCATAGAAGTAAAAGTTCTCATGAAATTCTCTCCCTTCTCTGTGTCTGAAGCAAAGAGACCAATCAGGGTCCATCCAAAATGAAGGAGCAGTTGGACAATTCCTGGGTACTGGATCCCTTCTTTGGGGAGCATCGGATGGAAAAAAGGGAATTGACTTTTATCACTCAGAGTCTCAGAAACAATTCTATCACTGACCTCAAAAGAACAATGAAGAATTATGTTATATTTGGGGTCCCACCAAGTCCCCATTTTTAACTTTTAATGAATCCAACTTTTTTCTCATGCACATATTATTTCTTGCTCATTAATCATTAGGCTATATCAAGATACAGAATATAAAACACAGAATATTAACAAGTCTACATGTAAAAAAAGAATGTAGAAAAATAAGTACAATAAAATAAGCATAAAGAATGAAAATGAAGATTTCAGTTGAATTAATTTCCTCCAAAAAAAGGGGGGGCTGTATTATATATAATTTTTGAATTCTGACCACACACTGGACCCAGCTGTATTAGTAAATTATCGTCTGGTCTCCAACCTTCGTTTTGTGGCGAAGGTTGTTGAGAGTGTGGTGGCATGACAACTATCCCAGTACCTGGAGGAAGCTGACTATTTAGACCCGTACCAGTCGGGCTTCAGGCAGGGGTAAAGCACAGAAACGGCATTGGTCGCGAGGGGTTGCTCCTCTGTCCTGGTCCTATTAGATCTCTCAGCAGCTTTTGATACCATCGACCATGGTATCATGCTGCAGTGGTTGAGGGGATTAGGAATTGGAGGCACCGTGCTACGGTGGTTCTCCTCCTACCTCTCCAACCGCTCACAGGTTGTGTTGGCGGGGGGGCAGAGATCGACCTCAAGGCGCCTCGCTTGGGGGGTGCCACAGGGATCGGTCCTCTCGCCCCTTCTGTTCAACATTTATGTGAAGTCGCTGGGTGAGATCATCCGTGGTTTTGGGGTGAGAGTCCACCAGTATGCTGATGACACCCAGCTGTACATCTCCACCCCAAACCACCCCAATGATGCCCTGGATGTGATGTCTCGCTGCCTGGAGGCCGTGCGGGTCTGGATGGGGAGAAATAGGCTCAAGCTCAACCCTTCCAAGACCGAGTGGCTGTGGCTTCCAGAGTCCCGGTATAGTCAGCTGTTGCCATCGTTGACTATTGGGGCTGAATCTTTGTCCCACACAGATAGGGCTTGCAATCTGGGCGTCCTCCTGGACTCACGGCTGTCTTTCGGTGGCTTTCTATCAGGTTCACCTGATCCGCCAGTTGCGTCCTTTTCTGGACCAGGATGCCTTGCGCATGGTCACTCACGCCCTCGTCATCTCCCGTCTGGACTACTGTAATGCTCTCTACATGGGGCTCCCCTTGAAGAGCACTCGGAGGCTCCAACTGGTCCAGAATGCGGCCGCATGGGTAGTTATGGGCGCACCTCATTACGCCCATATAACACCTTTCCTGCGCGAGCTGCACTGGCTCCCAGTGGTCTTCCGAGTGCAATTCAAGGTGTTGGTTACCACCTTTAAAGTGCTTCATGGCATAGGACCAGAATATCCACGGGACTGCCTTCTGCCACCAACAGCCTCCCACTGACCAGTTCGCTCCCACAGAGAGGGACTCCTCAGGGTGCCATCAGCCAAGTTATGTCGGCTGGCGACACCCAGGAGAGCCTTCTCTCTTGGAGACCCTGCCCTTTGGAATGACCTGCCCCCAGATATTTGTAACATCTTTGATCTCTGGGTCTTTTGCTGTGCCCTTAAGACCCTACTGTTCCAACAGGCGAGGCTATCTAATTGAATGATTTTAAATCGGGTTTTAACTTTGGTTTTTAATGAATTTTAATGAATTTTAACTTTGATACTATATATTTATGTTTTAATTGGCTGTACACTGCCCCGAGTCCTTCGGGAGGAGGGCGGTATATAAATAAAATAATAATAATAATAATAATAATAATAATAATAATAATTTGTATTGTTTTAATATTAGGATTCCAATAGGTTGTTTCTGTAACATGTTTCTGTCCAAGATATTGAGCTCCCTCTCTCATATCAAATTGCCATTCAGAACAATAGATGTATTACATCTTTTATTTTATTTATTTTTATTTATTTTATTCAATTTATAAACCACCCTTCTCCTGCTGGACTCAGGGCGGTGTACCGCCAGAAATTGTCACTGGAGCTCCACAAATACAAGTATGTTCACTGTAAGGGATGTGGAAGATTTAACAGAGAAAAATACCCCAGATAAGGAAAGGTGTGAACTTATTCTATTGGCTCCTCATCAAATAGCCCTATATGGCAATGCTGTCATTTTTCAAAGACCAAAACTTTTGAATTTGACTTATCCATAATCAGATAATTATTATGAGAATAGAAGCCAAGTCTTTTTAACAGTGTTTGTGTGTGTGTGTGTGTGTGTGTGTGTGTGTGTGTGTGTATTTATTTATTTATTTATTTATTTATTTATTTATTTATTTATTTATTTATTTATTGCGATTTATATGCCGCCCTTCTCCGGAGATTCAGGGCGGCTTACAATGCATTAAGCAATAGCCTTCATACTTTTGTATATTTTATACAAAGTCAGCTTATTGCCCCCACAATCTGGGTCCTCATTTTACCTACCTTAGAAAGGATGGAAGGCTGAGTCAACCTTAAGCCTGGTGGGATTTGAACTTGCAGTAATTGCAGGCAGCTGATCTTAATAACAGTTAATGACACTGCCTTAGTTTGCTGAGCCACCAGAGCTCTTCTGTATATGCAATCCAAATGTCACATTGGCAACATCTTTGTCTTACTTTTTGGTAAGGATCAGTCCTACTTCTCATGGGTCATACTTCTCATTGAAAACACACTTCAAACACATGAACAAAAATAATTGGCATGAAAGGAACCTTGGAGTTTTTCTAGTCCAACCCCCTGCCCATAGCAAGATAATTTTATACCAATGCAGACCAAATGAATGTCCAGTCTCTTTTTGAAAACCTCCATTAATGGAACACCCACCTTCATGAGGCAGCCCTTCCATTGATTGATTGTTCTCACTGTCAGAAAGGGCTTCGAGCAGTGTCAATGTTCTGAGTTCCATTTTAAGGGCAATCAATTTATTCCATAATATTTCTCTGTTTACTCTGTCATCATTTTCCTCTGACTGATATTTGCATAGTTAGATGGTTCAAGACAAAACAGTAGTCAATAATGGGTCAAATCTGCCTAAAGACTGCTGATTTTTCTACCAGGAATGTGCTTTTCACCTACCATTTAAAGCTCTATCCAAGGAGAAGCTGGCATATATTTAAGCCACGGTATCTGTTAGACAAATGGGCTGGAATTGCTAAGGTCCATTTTATTCCCTTTTTTTAAATATATGATGACTACAATTGTCCTCTTAAACTGAAATAGGTACAGCGGGTATTATTTTTGTTTGTAAATGAAACTGCTAATCGAGGATCCCCACCAGTTGGGATATTTTTTGAATTGTTCAGCTGGTAGGCAATCTTCTCTGGAGCAATATTGTCCTTCACGCCTTTTATTATCAATTTAATCATTAGCATTTTAGGGCAAAAATAGTTAAATTTTATTTTTTTTAATATATAAAATGCTTAATCAGTGTTAATGCTCCCTACAGATTCATAACACATGTATGTTTCATCAACTGTAGGAAAGATAATCCAGTGGAACTTTGCTTATAAATCTGGGGTTTGTTCATGACTGAGACTATCATTATTTTGTCTAAGATCATGTACAAAATTTTTATTTTATTTATTTTGTCAAGTACATACACCTTCCTATTGTACAGAAGATCCTTTGATTTGACACATAGTCTCTCTTCACCTTCACAAATCTGCAGCAGAAGCCCTCAAAGCAAAGGGGGCATTATCACAAGTATAGGTTTTGAAAGCCAATTGCGGGGCAGGGAGAGACTCATTATGAGGTGAAGAGGATTTTGGACTCTAGATTACAGAGGGGATGTTTGCAATATTTGGTTCATTGGAAGGGGTACCCCTTGTCTGAAGCCATGTGGGTGAAGAGTTGGGATGTTCAGGCAGACACCTTAGTTAGGCAATTTCATGATAAATTCCCTGATAAGCCTAAGGGTCCTCCGGTGGGGGAAAAGTGGTTAATGTGCTAATTGTGTTAACCCCCTGACTTCAGTCTTGTCCCAGGATGCGTTCCTTTCCTGAGAGGGGAAGCCTGTCAGTTTTGGAAGACAATTTACTTTTTGCTTCTTAACTGCCACATATTTTAGCTGGGAAAGTTGGGAGGGGGTTGTTGTTGGAGTGGTAGAAAGTTAATCATAACAACATTCCGTATTCAAGGACTTTTGCCTGTGTTTGATGGAGACTGCTGAAAGATTGTATCCAGTTGAGTGTGAAGAGTTGATTGGACAATGTGATGAACTTGTGGGTGTGGGGCAGGGCTGTGAACTGTTAGCTGGGTGAGAAAACCTGGAAACTTTCAGATTTGGGTTTTCCCAGATGTGCCAACATGACATCTCTAATAAATTGGAAGTTTGACATCTCTAATAAATTGGAAGTTTGAGGAACTATGAGCTTTATTTCGTTGGGGGTGTTCCTTGGAACCCTGACACCTTGCTCCCTCCCTCCCACTGTTATATCATTCCCCAGTCATGAAATCTACAATGGCCATAGTGAAAAGCAGCTCTTGAATTCTATAGAGAAGATATGGCTGCATCAATCACAAAATGCTACCACCCTTCTCACTTTGCCAGATAGAGAAAGACAAACACAAACCTGGGTGACTTTGTAGGGGCCTACTAATGTTGACATCTGGATGGAGGTGTCCCTGGCAGCACCATCAACAAGAACCAAAAGATTGTCCTTCTTGCCACAGCTATAGTTGGGAACATTGGCTTCTCCAGTGGAGAGAATATCCAGCAAGGCATCTGAAGTGCCAAGTGTGTTCAAATAGTTGTCATAGATGCTGTAGCCAAGAGTGAGATTGTGTAGGAGCCGGGGATTTTTGTTAGCCATTTCAATATTGAAAATCATGTATAGTATTCGTTCCTTTTGATAAGGTAAACTAATGCAAAACCAAGCTCATGTTAATATTAGCATCATCAACAGGAACAATGAAATACCTTTTCTCTATTTAATGCTCTTTTTCTCAACAAATTAACTGAGTCTTAAGCCAACATTGATCCTAAACCAGAGGCAAATGATAGTCACCCATCACACTTTAATATTTGTGAATGTTGAGAAAGTAGTATGGAGATAATCTTCCAAAAGGCTTAAATGTCAGAAATATATCATCATTATAACAATATATTACAATATATAACCATATATTTCATCAGCCAAGTAAACAGGCTGCAGAATAATTCAGTAATTAAAGTAGAACAATCCTTTAAAAAAAGAGGATTTTTGATAAGTGGCCCACAAAAGCTGTTCTAAAAAGAGGATCTCCTCTATTCCTATAAAAATCAGGAATTGAATATCAATGAAAGGTTATAAAAATATGGAAATGACCTGGGCAGGGGAAACTACAACAATCACTACTTTCAACAAAACCCAGTTTTCAAGTCATGAATTGAGGATTGAACAGGGAGAAAAAAAATAATGTGGACTCCTTTCAGGTTTCTCTCAGAAAATAAGATAAAAGAGAGAGGCCATGGAAATCGAAAGGATTCAAGAAATTAGTCAGGACCTGCAATATAAGAAGAAAAAAGAAGAGAAATGCAAATGGAGGGAATGAAACTCCATCACAGTGAATGACTTACAAATGAACCTGACTAGAAGGAGCCATGTTGAAAGGTAATATTGCAGGTGTTATTGCTGATGCAGAGACAAGTATACTAACGAGAAGATCTCCTGGCTTATAATAGCTCCATGGCATTTCTCCATCCTGGTGGTCCAAATTCAGGGGGCACTTCATGCTCAGCTTCCCATAGACTAACTGGGGCACCAGCACCATCAGAAGCAGAAGCAGGAAGTCCATAATTCATGGGGCTGAATCAATTCCTTTCCCGTTTCTAAAGAAGAATGAGAAGAATTCAAAGTACTCTCACAGTATGGAATATCCAATGCCTTTCCTGATTCAAACAGAGACAAACCTAGAAGAGAGAGAAAGTATATTCAAGAGCACAGCTCATCACTTTACCATAACTTGAGTCACAAAGAGCATAACCTGTGATATCTATCCTTTTCTAGTGTAAGATCCCTTCCATGTTGCTCCAGACTGATGTTTACATCAAGGCAGTCCCTGGAGAAGTAGAAGAGGAGATCTTAAGGGCAGTTTGGTAATAATTACAGTGAGAAGTGAGAAGGAACTTCTCCTCTTAGGGATCCTGAACTTTTTCCATGTAATGAGGGGAAGATATAATGAGGGGTTACTGAACATTAGAAATAATGATGACCCAGGCTAGGAACAGAAACAACACAGCCAGAGCGAAGGCTTAACTCCCCTTTATTGTTCCAACTTTCCCCCAAAAGTCCCACCATTCACTGCAAGTCCAGGAGCCAAGCTCTAAACACGCACCTCCAATAATTCCTGGCAGTGGTGGGATTCAAACAATTTAACAACTGGTTCTCTGTCCTAATGTCCAGCTGGGTAGGCGTGGCTGGGTGATCATGTGACTGGGTGGGCGTGGCCAACTCGACATCACTCACCCATCCTCTCCTCACCACATCCGGCCATGCCTCGCCCCTCCCCTCCCAGCCACTCCTTGTCACGCCTGGCCTTTTCTCGCCTCCCAGCCGTTCACCTCAAAGGTGTCAATGTATCTGTAGAAAATGTTGTTCACCTTTTTTGACTTTATTACCTGCATTTACATACTACAGATGTACTTTCATGGACCACTGAAAGGAGGAAATGGCTAACACGCTTTGCCCAAGAGTGTGACAGGCAGGTCACAAAACAGGCTTTTCAGGGGCTGCCACAAAGAATGTATTTTCCAAAGCAGCAAAGGCAAACCAAGAAGCGATGGATGGAAACTGAACAAAGAGAGAAGCAACCTAAAACTAAGGAGAAACTTCCTGGCAGTTAGAACAATTAACCAGTGGAACTGCTTGTCTCCAGAATTTCTGGGTGCTCAATCACTGGAAGCTTAAGAAAAGACTGGATAGCCATTTCTCTGAAATGGTATAGGATCCCACCCAAGGTCCCTTCTGACTGTTATTCTGACACCTTTCCCAGGCCCTCCACTGAGATTTTTGGCATCCTCAGTTTTCCTGCCTGAGCAGGGAGTTGGAATAGAAGACCTCCAAAGTCCCTTTCAAGTCTGTAATTCTGTTATTCCTGTTGTGGCTCCGACCCCCGAGCCCCTCTTATCGGAGGAAGAAGGCTCCAAACACGAAGGAGAGGAGCCGGCCAGGCCTCCCTCTCCAGGACCCTCCTCTCTGGCAATGCCTCAGGTGTCTGCCGAAGGAGAAGAGACTGGCCAGGAGCCAGGTGTCTCCGATCAGTCGGATAGCGATGATGGAGATAAGTTGTGGCTGGATCCACGCCAGCATCGGCGAGACAAACGTATGCAGCGGAAGAGGAGGCGTGCCAGAGATTAAGCTGAGTTACTGGACCACACCCCACAGGCTATATAAGGGAGTGTGGTGGCCAGTCAGACTCTGTGACGGACAAAGCTGAGACTTCTGGCAAGTCACTTGCACCTCTGGAAAACAACGCCTAATCTGCTGTGGATTTGGATTTGGTGGAGGAACAACCCCTCCTTCTTGGACTAAAGTTCTTGGCAGGCAGCTACGGACTTGCTGCCAAGTTTCTGATAACTGACATTGGGTGTTTGAAAAGTTATTTAACCCCTGGCTGGCTGTTTGGGTGCGTGTGTGAGATGGGGACAGAACAATTCCTGAGCTAAATAGCTAAGACCCTCATTGGGACCTTATCTCTTTTGCTCCCTCTGGACTAATGACTTAAAGAGCTACCTCTAGTCCTGTGATGGCGAACCTATGGCACGTGTGCCACAGGTGGTACACAGAGTCATATTGGTGGACATGCGAGCTTTGCCCTGGTGTGCCGGCCAGCTGATTTTTGGGCCTTCTGGGCCTACCAGAAGTCAGGAAACAGGCTGTTTTCGGCCTCTGGAGCACCTCCAGGGAGGTGGGGAAGGCCATTTTCACCCTCCTCAGGCTCCTAGAAAGCCTCTGGGGCCCGGGGAGGGTGAAAAACAGCCTACCGGGCCCAGCATGCCATTGCGTGCCAAAAGCGTGGGGAGCATGGGGATGTCATGTGCACATGCACAGGAGGGGGGGCAGGGACTATTGGATTACTGTAGCGACCCCCCCCCCCATGCTCCCCCAGCTTTTGGCACGCGACGGCAAAATGGTTAGCCATCACTGCTCTAGACATTCATTTTAATAAGATTTTTACTTTAGTATTTTTATCTGCAGTTGAAAGTTCTTCATGTCTCCTTATTCTGAAGACCCAATTTCTTTTGGAATTGAATCCAAAACTGATTGCTGTTTTAGCATTTAGCATTTCTTTTGACACTTCTCCAAAATGCACCCCCAAGAAGCCACCCCCCCCTCTCATAAACATAAATGCACACAAACTTTAAGCAAATTCTTTTGTCTTGGAGCCTTTAAAATCAAAGAAGAACCTTGGAGGTCTTCTAGTTCAACCTTCTGCTCAAGGCAGAAGACCTCATACATACTTGCGGGTTTGCAGAGATCCAACTTTGGCTGCAAGATCTGAAATTTCTTTTCAAAATGGAAGAATAGCAAAAAGACCTTAACAAGGATTGGAGAGTATTGGACAAGCTTTATGACTGCCAGAGAAAATAACAATGAGGAAATGTGGAATATAAATCTTTTCTAACTGTCTTTGTGGTTCTTTATTGACCTATGTTTGTAGTTTG
>WNWU01013748.1:0-13821 GCA_012654045.1 Ptyas mucosa
ATACACAATATACCCATACACCATACTTAAGTGGTCAATAGAGGGGGGCGTGCATCATTGCATTTTTATTCTTTTATTCTTGTTCTCATTTTTGTTTTGAGAAATCCAAATAAGAAAAATGAAATGAAATGAAGCCAGTGAAACGGTAATCGAGTATTGCTGTCACAGAATACCCCAGCATCCCAAGAGAGAGGTATTCCCTTTGACATCATGGTCTTCCTCAGGTATGTTGCCCTAATGTAACCCCCAGTGGCGGGGTGGGTGGGGGAAAACGACCCGGAAATCTGGGTCGTCTGATCTAGGTGGCGAACAATCAAATGGTCAGCCAAAAAAGTGTAGAAAACAGATTATTTAGAGGAAATCTGGGTTTTGCAAACCAGGTCCGATACCAGCTGTATCAGGAGGGGGGGAAGAGGGGAGATGAATGCCATTCAGACTTCTCGGAGGCACCTAATTTGCCCACTTGCTTAGGAGGCGTTAGCAATTTACGTGGACGCTAATCATGCACTGCTGTCGTTTTAGGCCGTTATCATCCGGGTCATCGCAAAATTTCACGGCAGCGGCTGTCGACTGGATTGGGTGGGGACGCGAATTGGCAGCCACAGATAAGAAAAGGCGACAATGCTGGAAGGTGTATTAAGTTTGGGTGATGACATATGGCGGAAGTACAGAGCAGGGGACTCCAACCTTGGCCACTTTAATTTGGGAATTGAAGAGAGACACAGTTTATGTTTTACAGGGCATCACAATCATATGATGATGAGATATTTATTAAGCTAAGCCTTTTTTTACCCGATGTCACCAAGCCAAAATTATGCGGTCCTCAGCCTAATTTTGGCATAGCAGCCATGATACTGCATCCGTTTTTCCTTAACAAGACTCCCTAACTCAGAGGTGGGGAATCTTGGCCACTTTAAGCCTAGAGGAGTTCAACTCCCAGAATTCCTGAGCCAGCCATGCTGTCATAAAGGGGCCATAGTTCACCACCCCTTCCCTAACTGTCTGGTCCGATTGGATCAGAAAGAGTTTGCTTTTCACAGGCCTTCTCCAGCCTGGTGCCCTCCAAGCCCTTGAAATCATGAATGGCTGTGAACTCTTGGAATTGAAGGGTCAACAAATCTAGATGGGGAAGAATGGTATGCAGGTTGCATACAGATGATAAACAACATGCCTGTCCTTCAAGTACAGTACATTTTATCACCCTATGCCCAAGAACATGGACCACCAAACCACAGCAGTACAAACTTGCAGAATTGTTTAAACAGTAACTAAGTTTGTTTGAAGAAACGGAATGCCACACATTCCTTCCCAACCATTTCCAATTAAGCATTTTTGCTACCACCCAGAATATTGAAACTCTTTATTTGTGGAATAGCAAAACTACAACACATTTTAATCATTTTAGTTGGAGGGATTTAGTAAGTCAAAATAAGATTGGCATGCGAAATCAAAAGTGTGAAAAAAGCATGTGCATGCACTCCCAGAACATTGAGGTGCATGTACTTGTCAATCCTGGTTGCTTTGGGGGCTTGGGGTTTTTTTGGGGGGGGGAACCTTCAGCAAGAGAATGAAATCCCTCACTTCATTGAGCTCTTTTTTTAATGTTATATCAAGGGGAGGCAATTGCCAAAAGCCACTGCTAAATCAGAATTGGAGCCTGATTCCTCCCTTTCCAGACCCTTCCAATCTCTGCATCCCCTACTTAACCAGTATTGATGATACTGCATCATGTGCTGTAGAATGACCTTACCCAGCATTTTTATGTGGATGTTAAAGAGAAGAGGAGGAAATCTGAGGCATCACACAAGAGTTATAAAACTTGTAAATTAGCACATGATTGGGGGGGCTGACATGATTGCTGGCCAGGTGTCTCCTGGGAAGTATGCTTGTTGTACCTAGGTATTCAGCCATACATAAAAATAAGTTTGGGCTCATTCTTTCCTTTTTCAAAAGGAGCAATTAATTAGAAAGCATGAAACTTTTCCATAAAATACATTTTTTATTATTATTATTGACCTTAGCACATTTTCAGCATTCTTTTTCAGAAGCAGGATTGAGAAAATTATAAAAACCCAAGGCTTTTACTTAAAGTTTGTTGCTTTGTGTGTGTATGTATGTATGTACGTACGTACGTACGTATGTATGTGTGTATGTATATATATATATATATATATATTACATTTTCAGAAAGGAAATACCCTTCACCTAATGTAGGTAATGCGGGTTCAGCTAGATCAGCGGTTCCCAACCTGGGGGTCGCGACCCCTTTGGGGGTCGAACGGCCATTTCACAGGGGTCACCAAAGCCCTCTCTCGCCCCCCCCCCCACGCCTTCACTCACCCTCACCCTCTGTCTCTATTGGAGGGCTGCATATCCCAGCTTGCAACGCGGTGCCCCACGGTTTAGTAAAGAGAGCGGAGAGAGGTTGCGTGCGTTAATCACATGCATGCATGTGGGTGTGCACAGACGTGACTAGAAAAGATTCTAGTGCAGAAGTCCTGGGGAGTTCAGGGGCTCCCTGCTGCTGCTGCTGCTGCTGCTGCCACCGCCATCCCCGATACCTGCAGCTGCAAGAGCTCAACAGAAAAAGTTCGGGTGAGTAAGTTCAGGGATTCCTTGCACCACCGAGCTGTCTATGCCTGCAGCAGCGAAAGCCGCAAGGGAAAAGTTTTGGGTGAGCGAGTTCAGGGATTCCCTGCCGCCATCCCACTGCCGATGCCTGCAGTGGCAAAAGCTGCGCAGGAGAAGTTTTGGGAGTGCCCCCTGAAGCTCCCGTTTCAACCCTTGCCTCTGCCTGCCACAGCTTGAAGCTCCTGTTTTGGGTGCAGGAGAGAAAGCAGGAAAGGAAGAGAGAGAGAGAGAGAGAGAGGGAAAGAGGAAGGGAGAGAGAGAAAAAAGAAAGAATGAAAGAAAAAGAGACAAAAAAGAGAGAGAGGAAGGGAGAGAAAGGGAGGGTCAAGAAAGAGAAAAACAAAGAAAGTGGGGAGAAAGCAGGAAAGGAAGGAAGAGAGAGAGAGAGGGGGAAAGAGGAAGGGAGAGAGAGAGAAAAAAAAGAGAGAATAAAAGAAAAAGAGACAAAAAAGAAAAAGAGAGAGAGGAAGGGAGAGAAAGTCCTTGATTTATGACCAGAATTGAGCCCAAAATTTTGGTTGCTAAGCAAAAGCATTGTTAAGTGAGTTTCACATTGTACTTAATCCATGATCTCTCCTGGTTCTAACAGTCATATGCAAGTTAGGGAAGAACTATGCCATGTATCATCTTTTGCATTATTAAACCTATTATTAAATATTCTTTTCATTAGAAGTTAAAACTGGATTCATATTGTTTTTGTGATTAATCACAATGCTTTAATTATGTTCAATTTGTAACAATAAAAATACATCCTGCATATCAGATATTTACATTACGATTCATAACAGTAGCAAAATTAAGTTATGAAGTAGCAACGAAAAATTTTTTTTGGTTGGGGGTCACCACAACATGAGGAACTGTATTAAAGGGTCGCGGCATTAGGAATGTTGGGAACCACTGAGCTAGATGATTACTGAAGGGCCCTCTTTGTTCACAGTATTGTGAGAAGGAAATGTGTTTGAGAAAAGCAAATGTATCTGGTAGAGGCAGCTAAAGTCCTTTGAAGTAGAAAATACTCTGTAACTGGGCCCCTCATTGTCAGAGATAGATACATTTGGTGAAATACACTTTTGAAGGTTAAACACATCAGGGACTAGGAGTCTCTAATCTATGGTCCAGTGTATTACAGAAGGCTTATGGTTGTTTGCCAAGAATAAAGTAACAAATTTAGTAATAAGAATATAACGAATGCTTGTAAACTGCTGAATTAACTAAATCCTTTGTTTGATATTGTATAAAGACCAGGGTCCTGGACACAGAAGATGTTCAGAGCTTGAGATAAAATTATCTATCTGAACCTTATTGCAATAAATCTGATTCTGTTTGCCCTAAGGGATGTCTCTTAATTCCTTTATTCCATAACACACCAGCTCTTGATTACTACAATAACCTCTACTGAGCCTATGTTACAGTCTCGGATTCTATAAATTGGTCTTCTAATACTTTCACTTGCCTTCTGTTCTAACAAGCCAGTGCCAACAAGCGTTAACACAAGATCACCCTGAAATATTATAGTCACTACAGCACAATGCAAACCCAAAATTTAGTAATTTAGAAAAAGAGATTTCCTAATTAGTCTATTGTGCCCAATATAGCAATAGCAATAGCAATAGCGCTTAGACTTATGTACCGCTTCACAGTGCTTTACAGCCCTCTCTAAGTGGTTTACAGAGTCAGCATATTGCCCCCAACAATCGGGGTCCTCATTTAACTGACCTTGGAAGGCTGAGTCAACCGTGAGCAGGTGAAATTCGAACTCCTGGAGTGAGCAGTGAGTTATTCCTGCAATACTGCATTCTAACCACTGCGCCACCACAGCTCAATGCTTTTCTTCCACAAGAAAAAAATTGAAAGTTCTTGAAGATGAAATGTTACAGTTAAAACCACCCCCTAGTATTACAGTCTGATTACATTTTAAACAACTCAGAGGAAACAAAATATTCTATAGTATAGAATAATTTAGAGAGAAAATTTATTTTCATCACGGTGTTCTTATTTTTTTTGAAGTCTCACCCAACCCGTACAACATGGAGATTGTTTATTAAAATGTCACATTTTAGTTTTTACAGATAAGAGCGTTTAGTGCTGTACAGAGGGCACTCAAGGGGATGAAGCTTGGGATACAGTGATCAACTTTGTTTACAAAATAGCTGCCCTAAAGGAACAGATCCGTCTACTTATACACAAACCTTCAAGCTAGTCTTTTTTGCTAGAGACAATGAATCCCAAGCAGTTGAAAGAATAACTGGAGTTAAGAAAAAAGAAAGGGAAAGAAAGCTATATGGTCTATAGCAGGGCTCAGTTCAATACTGACTAGTATTAGCTGTGTCACTTGAGCCTAATGACATTTATTTAGAAACAAAACCTCCTGATCTAAAAAATACCCGTCATGAAGATAAAACTGCAGTCTTAATTTTAAGCTCATAGTTTAAGAGCTATGAATATTTAAAGAAAGGGAAGAGAATGACCACCATCAATGGTAGTGTTTGTTCATCAATTCAGTGTAACAACTGAAAACAGGAGGAGTACAAAATCAACCTCTGAATGGCTGGAAGTACCGCCCACTATGACCTCCTGTGCAAGACATCAATGTTTCTTGACCTTGTTAGCATCCATTAATCTCTGGCAAGCACTGAGGTTCTTCCAGGCATCCCAGATGAGAATAGAGGGAATAATAATCCACAGACCGTTCAGGAAGACAAAATAAAACCAGAAATAGATAGGGTGCCACATCTCACTATGGCGAAAGCCATCACGGTATGCAGTATAGAAGTATAGAATTTCTTCATATAGTTGACCTATGGTTAGAGACAGACAACATGGCTGATTAGGAAGAAAAGATCAGAAATGGACAAGCCAAATAAGAAATGCAGCCAGGTGCATGGAACATTAACCAAGAATAAAAATATTAAATTAATTGCTTTTGAAAGATTGTACTAACATTTACATACCCTGATATACCTCCCTCCCTGCCTTGCATACCTACCTAGTGACACTACTAACTGTAGTACATATCGATGGGACTGGCGTGAAAGAAATGCGACTACAGTCCAAAGATTGAAGGGACCCAAAAACCAGGCAGTGATGGTTTCCAAGCAAACTATGAAATTATCTGATCTGCAGGCACAAAAATGAAATGAATGTTACCTTGAGGTCCCAAAATAATACTTTCAAACTGGAGGGGGAGAAAGAAGAACGATGATAGATACATAGATAGATAGATAGATAGATTGATAGATAGATAGATAGATAGATACTGTGTTTCCCCAAAAATAAGACCCTATCTTATATTTTTTGAACCCCAAAATAAGTGGTAGGCCTTATTTTTGGGGAGGTCTTATTATTTTGGGATGCATGGAGCAAGATGGGGCTCTTCTTGCCATCTTACCTGATTTCCAGCTCTGTCTCCCTAACCCTAACCAGAGGAAATGGCGGGGACCGGCTGTGCATGCATTTAAATATTTTCGGAGATAGAGAGATAGATAGATAGATAGATAGATAGATAGATAGATAGATAGATTTGGGGAAATACTTCATTTTATTATTTTAAACCATGAATAAAAGCCCACAAACTGTACTCTTGCTGAGCTAAACAATTAAATGACTGGTTTCTCTTTTTTTTTTTATAAGAAAAGTTTTTATTGGTTAAAAATATACAATATTATGGTTTACAATATGTTGAATTTTCAATATCTTTATAAAAAAGATATTTAGGTTATTATTTTCTCTTTTTTAAATTCTCACACAACAGACGTTATTATGTTAAATCAAAACAAACAACTATTATTTAATATTATATAAAAGTTATGTAAACAAAGAAAGCCAATAGCCAAAATATTATACAAAGTACAGTAAAAAGAAGGAGTAAAGAGAGATATAAAAAAAAAACATTAGATAATAGATTCCCCTCCTTTCTTCATTTCCTAGTTCTAGCTCTTAGAACCATGGCCTGGCCTCCCCCCTCCTCCCGGGCCGCCACAGCCCCGTCTGCCCCCGCTCCTTGTTCATCTAATACTTCCCCCTCTTCAGCTCCTGTATCTTCTCCCTCTAGGAAGGACTTATGCTGCTCAAAAAAGGCCTTAGCCTCTGCTACGTTATTAATTTTCTTCCTACTGTCCTTCCAGAAAATCATCAAACCCTCCGGAATCAACCACCTAAAGCCTACTCCCTTAAGGTACAACTTGTTTGATAAAAAATAATATTTTCTCCTTAATTCTCGTACCTGTCTGGGAATCTGCTTTAGGATGGTGACCTCCTTGCCCCTGTACACCAGCGCCCCCAGTCTTTGTTTTCTCAATATCTCATCTCTCAGTTCCCTTCTTACAAATTTAATATGGACCTCTCTTGGGACACGATGTAAAATTGCAAATTGTGAGTTTACTCTATACACCAGATCCACATCCCTTCCAGTAGACTCCAAATCTCTTTCAAGAAATTCACCCAACATTTTGACCATCACTTCTCTCAAATTTTCCTGGTCGAGTTGTTCCACGTTTTGAAACCTGAGAAAATAAGACATCTTATCCAATTGTAAAGTTAACATTGCATTTCCTCTCCCTTCTTCCACCCGCTGGAGTGCCCGTACCTCCCCCTCCAGACCCCCCATCTTCTTCTTGTTTTGCTCTGCCAGCTGTTGAACATCATTTAAATCTTTTTTTGTAAGTGTCATTTCAGATTTAATTTCAGATAGTCCTTTTTGTAAATCATTCAATTTCTCCAATTTCTGATCCAATTTTGCCAGTCTTTCCAAAATTTTTCCCATGTCAGCTGCTGTTGATTTGTGGCCCTTGGCCATCTTGCAATGATAGAAGATGAAAAATCCCAAAAAACAAGCCTCCAGGAAAGAAAGAGGGATTGACAATCAGTGTAATTTTTCCAATATCCACCAGTGGGTGCTCACAGGAGCAACGAGTCCGGAGTGCAGAGTAGGTCAAACAGGAAGCTCGAGGTGGGTAATTTCTTCAATCGTAAACAAAGAAGCAGGAAGTCGGACCGCCGCCATAGCTCTCCACCGGGAAGAGAGGCCACCAGACCTCTTTGACAAATTCTAATTCAGCCATCCTCAAGAAAAAGTCAACAAAGGAAGGGGTTTCTTTCCATTTCTTTCCCCCTACTTCTCAGCCATGGCACCTTTCCAGCTACAAGGGGGGGGAACTCCAAACCCCCCCTCTCACCTCCAGGATGCCTTGTCAGCTCTCTGCTCCTTGCAGTTAAAACTCCGTCATGCTACCTCAACTCTCCGGTCGACCAGCTCCCAGTCCGCTGTGTCTTGCAGGTAAGCGCCGGTCCCCTTAGGCGCTGTGGCACCTCAGCGGCCCCAGAAAAGGCCGCCGATCGCCTCCCTCCCCTGCTGGAGCCTCGGGCGCGCCAGCATCGGCCTCCCGGCCCCTGCATGTGAGGCAGGGGACCCCTGGCGAGCCGCCCTCAAACGGCAAACGCCCCCAAAATTAGGGCGTTTGGCCCAGGGGGCCTCCAGATGGGGGGGATCGGACACTGGGGCCAGAGCTAGCCCGATCAGTGTCCGTCGCCTCCAGGACCGGAACCGGAAAGCCATCCTGGTTTCTCTGATGCATGAAAATTCACAAAGATAATAAACCCATCTTAGGCAAAATTGCAGAATTTGATACAAGTGAGGAAGGTAAACTGCTGCAAGTTCTTTCTATTCAAGCCTTGCCCATTCTATTTTCCCAGGCGGAGTTACTATGGCTGAGGGGAAAAGAGAAAAAAAATGAATGAAAAATAAAATGGGGAGAATAGAATTTAGCCATCCCTTGCTGATAAAATGGCTCACCAACAACCAGATTTTCCACTGAGATGGGGGGACCCCACTGATAATACTCATCTCAAATGTTCATAAACGCGAGACTGGAAAATAAATTTCATTCCCCGATATGCTCTTTTAAGGCATGAATAAAATTCAATGTTTTTTTCTAAAATAATTTAGAAATCCAAAAGGTTAGGATCCTTAAAGAGAAATGCAGGAATTCTTTTGCTTTTGTTGTACTCGGCCTATTAAAGAATTTCCTGGGCAACAGGAAATATATTAGAGAACTCAGGCAAACATTTTGAACATCTCGGCTGTATTTATGTGTGCATTATGTCAAGTCATCCTTTCCCTATCCCTGCACCCAAACCAGGTTCTTTGTTCAAACTGCTTAGTGTTGGATCTTTGCAGAAATATACAGACCTTTGCCTGTCATTTCAAAGTTAATACTTACGTGATATATCTGCTGTCACCTTTGGCATATTCCTTCCCTGGAAGATATAAAATAAGGAGAAATCAATAGAAAAAGAAATCAATAGGAATGGTGGTAGGTTTATGAATTTCCCTGTATTTTTCTTAAATATTAATTATAACTGGATTGTGTAGTACTGTAGATACAAAGGCAAATAGATGCTTGGAACACCTAGAGGCGCAAAAATGACACTTCGCTCCAACTCCTTAAACCAAGTTTCCAAGTACTTCCTATTCCAGAAGACAGAACTTTCTGAATACATGAGGACTTTACTAGCCTAAAACCATGCTTTTTGGTAATGCAAATACTTGATCTTAGGAAATACAAATATTAGGTGATGCAAATATTTGATCTTAGGCAACATATATTTTTACCTCTTGCAGTTTTGATGATACTGGCAAGAATCAAACATTCTGTTAAATTCAAATATAGTTGTGGGATTTGAAGGAGGAGGTTTTAGCATGGTGTTGTACATGTACCTCATTCATTATGGCTTATTTGCAAATCATGGCAACACACATTATTGTGACTAATATAAAACATAAATTTTCGAGCCTGATTTCTGCTTGCCTTATTGTTACAATGTCAAAGCATAGTATTATAGCGATATGCTTTTTACCTAGACTTTTATAGGGGTTAAGTGTTTTCATCCTGCAAGTACTGTACTGCTGGCTCATATTCTCAGCAGCTGTTGTAGGTGAGGGCAATAGTTAGGGAACAGATGCTGGCCTAAAAACCAGAAGACAGTGACTTTAGGCCTGTTAATCTTTCAGGCTGGACCACTTCACAGATGGTTCTTTTGTGGAAAAGAGAAGGATGGTATCTGGTATGCTCATTGCCTTGTTCACACATATAGATGGAATTTTTAAAAAAAACTAATAATAATTGGAAATACAGATACAAAATAAGCGGAATCACCATATGCCACAGATCTTCCAATCATTGTGGGAAATAGAGGGTTACCGTATACACTCAAGTATAAGACGACCCGAATATAAGCCGACCCCCCCCCAATTTTACCCCCCAAAACTGGGAAAACTTATTGACTCGAGTATAAGCCGGGGGTGGGAAATGCAGCAGCTACTGGTAAATTTCAAAATAAAAATAGATACCAATAAAATTACATTAATTGAGGCATCAGTAGGTTAAATGTTTTTGAATATTTATTTCAAAGAAAAACAGTAAACTAGCTCTGTAAGTGGAAAAGAGGGTCAACAAAAACAATATGGTATCAACAATAACTTTAAAAGTACAACCTTTTAAACCTTAGCTCAATCAGCAACCAAGCTAAAACACAAGAGTTAAAATCCTTCAAAACTGGATTCCTCCTCATCTGTATCTCCAAACAGAGCTTTAGCTTCTGCTGGTGTGAGGTTATCAGCATAGACATTGTCATCATCACTGAGTTCACAGTCATCACGATCATTGCTGTCCTTCTCATACAAAGCATTGTCTTCACTGCCATCCATAGCATTACTAATGCCACATTTCTTGAAGGCATGTTGCATCATGTCCTCTGAAATGTCTTCCCATGCATCACGAACCCACTTTGCTACTAATTCTATGTCAGGCTTCACCAGATTTCCAACTTTTGTCAGTCGGGCTTGACCAGATGACATCCATTCATGCCACATAAAGGCAAAATTGTATCCTTGTGATCTATTTATGGGGCCAGTAATGTTTTACACTGACACGATGGTACATAATTGAAACTGAATTTTAGACTAGCTAAATGTAATAAAAATAATAAAAATTTAGTTCCTTTATTTTAAGAAGTCCCAAACTTCAGATGTGACAGCAAGCCATGTCCAGAATTGTACAAAACATTTTGCATCTCTTAATTGTACCTTGCATTTTGCAGTGCTTTAATACAGTAGCCTAAATCTATGCTTGTAAATATGAAATAAATATGTAAATATGAAATTTCTTATAATACTATAAGCTTTCAATGATGTACTGGAATATATTGGTCATATTAACATTAAAATTTATTGTTTATCTGTTCATTTTTCATTATCTAACGGGACATAAAGAGGATTGCTTTCTTTTTTCTTTCTTTTTGGTGACAGTCTGTTCAAAGACGTATGTACAAACAAAGGAAAATTGTCCTAGTAATTCAACTGATATCTTATTGATTAAGGGCCAGGGTTCACTGAGTCAGCCAACAGGGAGAACAAGGGGAATTTGGCAGGAGAGTTCAACTGAGAAGAGGCCCTTTTTAAAAGAAAACAAATGAGTAGACCCCTGTCTGCAAAAATAGAAAAAACAGCCCCTTTCAGGTCAGTATAGGTTAATTACCATAAGTTGATTTGAAGAGCCTCCCGACTCTTAGCTGATTTGCTCTCAGCTGTTTTACCGGGGCTCTGTTGCTAGCTAGCTGCAAAGAGGTAAATTGCTGGAGCATTTTCCCTCCCCCTCCCAGCTATGCTAAAAAAGCGAAACTGAAACTAAAGCAGGGTCTTTGCTGCAAGGTGACAAAATGAAGCAGAGAGAGATTTCTTTTTCTTTTTCTTTTGCTTGCAACCTTGGAAAGGCAGATTTCTTTTTCCTCATCAAAAAAAGTAGGTGCAAACAATGGGAAATTCATGGCAAATGGCAAAAGAGGAGAGTTCAAGATTTTAAAACACAAAAGAAAAAGCTCTATTTAACTAGGGAATTGTAATAATTGTAATAATTGAGATACTATTAATTGTATATGAAAGCAGAAATGGTTAAGTTGTGGTTTGGAAGAATATATGGGGGAAATTATTTGGTTTATTATTATTGGTAAATATAATTACCGGTAATTGATTTGTAAGAAATTGGATTGCATGGAAATAATTGGAATATTCATGTTCATATTGATTAATATACAAAAAAGATAGTTATATAACTAATTGATTTATATTAAAATGTTGAATTTGTATTGAACAACTGTAATATTACATAATTAACCAATGTGAGGATGGATATAAAAATAGATGACAATGGGAAGGGGTATAATATAGAATAGAAGTGAAAAATTGAATTTGATTAAGATTAGAGATGAGGATGAAGGGTAATATTGGTTTTTTAAAAAAATAGATGAGGAATAAATATGGCAAAAAGGAAATATAGAAATTGTAAATTTAAGTGAAATGACTGAACACTGTTTAAATTTGTGAACCGGCCAAATACTCTGTCCAAAGAAAATACGTTGTATGTCTGTATGTGTGTTTCTAATTATTGCTATTTATTCATATTTGTTCTCTTTTATTCTTCAAAGTTTAACAATTCATTCTTTATCTTAATATCTTTATGTGTGTTTGGGGTTGGTTTTCTTCCCTTTCATCTTTTTTATTGTACAGCAATCTTTCTCCTCAAACCTACCACCTCTCTCTTTGAGGAAGGAGAATGAGAGAGAGAGTGGAGGAGAGAGAGAGAGAAAGGGGGAGAGAGAAAGAATGAGAAAGAGAGGGGGAGAGAGAAATGGTGATAAGATAGGGCAAAAATGTAAAATCTGAGGACAGTCGTAAGTTCGAGGACTGGTCACAAGTGCGAGGACCAGTCAAAAATTACTTTTTCAGCCCTCTGAGTAGTGCATATGCACAAAAGGACTACCCAGAGGGCTGAAAAAAGTGATTTCTGACAGGTCCTCGCACTTTTGACCGGTCTTCGCACTTACGACTGGTCATCATTTATGCCCATTGTAGCATTCTTAACAACCATGTCACTAATTTCACAGCTGCTTCTCTTCACCATGGTGATAAGATAGGGCAAAAACGTAAAATGTGAGGACAGTCGTAAGTTCGAGGACTGGTCACAAGTGCGAGGACCAGTCAAAAATTACTTTTTCAGCCCTCTGAGTAGTCCATATGCACAAAAGGACTACCCAGAGGGCTGAAAAAAGTGATTTCTGACAGGTCCTTGCACTTTTGACCAGTCTTTTTTTATTTTGAAATTTACCAGTGGCCGCTGCATTTCCCACCCCCGGCTTATACTCGAGTCAATAAGTTTTCCCAGTTTTTTGTGGTAAAATTGGGGGTCTCGGCTTATATTCGGGTCGGCTTATATCGAGTATATACAGTACTCAAAAGAAAATAAAGAAAACTAGCGCTACAAACGTCCAGAGCACGGAGCAAAAATTTTTCCACCTCAGTCTGTCAGCAACTGCGAGAAAGACTGGGGATTAAGGCGAGGCGTGGCTAGAGCACGGAGAGGGGAGCTAATTGATTTAAAAGTTCTCTCAGTTGCTGTCAGAGATGAGGATTCAACCCACAGATGGAGTGGAGCCACAGCACTCTGGAAAATATTGGTATTCTCTTACATATTCCAATTATAGATGAGTTTTTTTTCCCATTCAGCCAACCTGGAGGGCAGACTACAAAACATTTCAGTAAAACAGAGGTACTTTGAGAGCACGCAAGGGCACACATATGGCACCTGTGCAGGTCCTTAAGTCAAATGTATCTTCTCAGCATCATGCTGAAGCTGCAGAGGGCAGCCAGGCAACCACAGGGGAAAATGCTTTGCTCTAAAGTAGACCCTTTTCACATTCCATTGTACCCCACAGCCCTAGCATGTAGCCTGTAACACAGGTTCCCTAAGGATAACTAGATGTGGAAACCTGTTTGTGGCCATGATTTCCGTTTTAACATCATATTAAGTTCCTATATGTGGGCCTTTTCCTTATGAACTATTAAGAATCAGTACTTTTACATGCACAGAAAGAATGAAAAAGCTCTATACGGAGGACATAGCAGAAGCATTATTCCAGTGTTATAACAGCTGAATCCAGTTTTATCTGCACATCTTACATTTTCCTTTCATTCCTATTGCACAATTGTAATAATCAAAGATACATTAAAAAAAACAACCTGCCTGTAGGTACAAAAACTAATTGACCTGGAGAGTTTGGAAATCTATTTCTGGAGTGATCTCAGGATAGTGCTATCTCAAAAATAACTACAGGCATGCAGGCAGTCCTCATTTAATG
>WNWU01013751.1:0-46428 GCA_012654045.1 Ptyas mucosa
AATCTGGAACTTCTGCCTAATACTTGTAGGAGGGCTATAGACCATTTTTAGCAACAGTGACAAATATCAGATGGAAGGATAGTAAGAAGTGATATGACACACTGGCTTCCTTTATCTCTAACCTCCACAGAATGAATATATGTCATTAAGTAGCTTTGTAAGAAGTCCTTTGTCCATTGGGAAAGAATGCAGTCAGGATCCTCTCCATTCCAAGTTACCAATAACGTAGAAACTTATAAACTTCTAACCCATATCAATCATTTCATAGTTCTCATTATCTTTTGAACATTCCCTTTACATTATAAAGTAACTGTCATTTATGCATTTCTTAGATTATCTTATGATCCTACAGGGATCATAGACTGTAAGATCTATTCTATGGAACCTACTGTTACACATGAATTATGATGACAATAGCTCAGGGGGTTCTGAAATGATAACATTTGACTATGCTTCATTCAGTGGAAATTGTGCAGCAACCATAGCTCTTGATTTTTGGAAGCTTTTGGCTGCTATACTTGAGATATAGATTCCTGGTAACCTAATAGTAATGGGGCCATAGCTGGACTGGGATGTTGAAGAGACATCCTAGAAAGGAAAAAATAGAGGGAGACACACACACAGAGAGAAACAGATTGTCTTTGATTGCCAAGAAAATGGTATCAGTTAAATCCACAGGAGCTGAAGTCAACTTGAAACATATTTTACCTTAATGTGGCAATTATTCAGGACCTGAAGAGAAGTGGGAACATGTGATCTTCCTTTTTAATATAAGGGGAGCTTTTATCAACTAGTGGCCCACTTAAGGGAAATTACTCCACTCCCCTTGGTCCTGTTCAGTACATCATTATAAATGTTTTGCTCCTTCTTTAAATCACATAATTAATGTTATGACGTGTAAAGAAACTACATCCGCACCACATCAATTTGTGTTAAAGTTTTATGTTGCTATGAGCTGGTTTCTAAGTAAGAATGGACGATGAAGAGTTTGGGAATTCAATGAATTAGGGGAGAATGCAGATATGGACAGATGTTGGGCTTCTGATACTTTATTTACCTAAATCAAATATGAAATTTAGAAAGATTGTTCTGGCATATAGGGACTAAACAGAAGGGAAAATATATGTTCAATACTAAATGTTCAGTCACACTAAGATGATTTTTCAATTTTCATGAGAGGTTTCAGGAGAAAATTTTCCATGATTGTCAGGTGAGAGCAACCAGAACTACTTGTTAAGAGTCTCAAACAGAAATTTTATTGCTACACAATCATGATACAACAATCTCACCACAATAATTGCATTCCCTTGGGAACACCAAAGGAAGTCTAAATGACTTAGATGAGGGAACAGAAGGGGAACTCATCAAATTTGCAGATGACACTAAACTGGCAGGAATAGCCAATCCCCAGAAGACAAGCTCAAGGTCGAAAAAGA
Organism: Ptyas mucosa; assembly: GCA_012654045.1. NCBI lineage: Eukaryota > Metazoa > Chordata > Lepidosauria > Squamata > Colubridae > Ptyas > Ptyas mucosa. Next base: position 1,437 of record WNWU01013751.1, read on the forward strand.
TCTTGACAGACATGAACAATGGGCCCTGTCCAACAAAATGAATTTCAGTGTTGAGAAAAGCAAAGTTTTACATTTAGTCAGTAAAAATCAAAGGGACAAGTACAGATTAGGTGAGACCTGGCTCAAAAATAGTAACTTTGAAAGGGACCTTGGGGTCTTAGTGGATGGTCACTTGAATATGAGCCAGCAGTGTGCAGCACCGAATAAAAATCCTGAGTTCTATAATCAAGATCATGTGCTTTATAAAACCCTAGTAAGACCACACATGGAATATGCAACCAGTTTTGTTCACCATACTGCAAAAATGATATTGAGACTTTGGAAAAAGTTCAGAGAAGAGCAACTAAGATGATCAAAGGCTGGTGACTAAAACTTCTGAAGGATGGCTGCAGGATTTGGGTGTGGCTAGTCTAAAGAAAAGAAGAATTAGGGGTGACATGATAGCAGTATTCCTGTCCTTGAGGGGCTGCCACAAAGAATAGGTGGTCAAAATAGTCTCCAAAGCACTGGAGGATAGGATAAGAAACAATGGTTGGAAACTAGAGAAGGAATCTGGAATTAAGGAGAAGCTTCCTAACAGTAAGGACAATTAACCAGTGGAACAGGGTGCCTCCAGAAATTGTGGGCTCTCCACCACTGGATCGATTTAAGAAGAGGCTAGACAGTCACTTGTCTGAAATAGTATAGGTTCTCCTTCTTGATCAGGGGGCAGGATTAGAAGACCTCCAAGGTCCCTTTCATCTCAATCATTCTATTCTAAATTAAGGCTTCAAGGATTCTAGGGGAAGACCGGCTTATGCTACTCACTGCAGTGCAACAACTCTAAACTTGGATCCCTCTTGACCTCTCCCTCCTGCCTAGCTGGAGATTCCACCACAAGGATTAGAACTTTATGAAGTCACTTATGGAAGGCAATTTTACTTAATTGGAGCCACGTGGTGCAGTGGTTGGAGTCACGAGTGAAATTCAAAAATTTTCCCTACCTGCTGTGTGGGCATGACTCGGTGGGTGTGGCTTGGTTGTCATATGACTGGGTGGTCGTGGACTTTTTAAAGTGTCTTTTAAAAATCTTAGGTTCCTTTTTTAAAATATTATTCTATATGGATTAGGATATTTTTATATATTAAAAGCTGCCCTGGCCGGGTAGAGAGGTGTCTATGCCCCACTAAATCCCACTGCAGGTCCCGGATCGGGGAAGTTGAATGTAGATTGTGCTAATGTCCATCTCTCTTCAAGAGGTTGGGAGAGAGGTGCATAAATTCCCACTTCCATCTGTTTGAAATGCTCTGGGAGCCCAGTTAAGGATTGGCTTAGCATTGGGCACAACAGATCCCAGTCCTGGGAGTCTCCAGATCCCATAGATGTCCCCATCCTCCAGTGTGGCTCATGGGGCAACTTCATTGGGCTGGGAGCATCACTATATCCAGGTGGTCTACCCTCTGGTCCCCGTCCTGGAGCTGGGTCAGACTGGCAACTCTTCCAGGAATCTGACGCCTTGGTCCGGGCCCCCAGCCTTCGGGCTTCCTCTGCAGCCTCAATGGGGTGTGCCATTTCTTCAGAAGGAGAAAGGAAGGTGTTGGTAAATCCTTGAGCATCCATCCCCACGGCCCCTCTATGATTTCTCCTTTCTACTCCATCTTCACTGAATCTTCGCACCACCCAAGGTTTAGGTAGATGCTGGGACTCAGCACTCCCGACAGCCCCCTTTCCAGAAAACCTTAACTCCAAGTAAAGATGAAGAAGCAAGCATTTTCCAAAATTCTCTTTACTAGAGTAGGTAAACTGGCAAATGAATCTGAAAGGACCAGGTTTTCCCTCAGTGAATCAAAACCCCAAAAACCATCTCCTCACTCCTCAGTCAATCACATTCTCCAATCAACATCCATCCCATCTCGACTCAGCACTCCAAATGCTCCTGCTCCAGATGCCGGATTGCCCTGACCTTGACCGACAGAAAGAATGCTATTATGTCTACAAACAACCCCTCTACTAAATCTCCCCTCCTACTTTCCCACACATGAGAAGGTGTGTGGGGTGTGGGGTTGAGGGGTACCCCGGACCAAGAACCAGTTCATGGGCAAAAGCACTGGGATTGAAATAAAGCCGACAAAGGAGCCTTGAATAAATATATAATTTAATTTAAAATATTTAAAAAGACACTGTGCCTTTAAAAACCACATTAAAAGCAAAGTCTTATCTGGGTATGTGAAGCCAGGCTATCTCCCTAGATTCCTCTGCACAATACCAAAAACAGTTCACAAGAAACAAAGGATAATACAAAGGTGGACGTCTTTGGTGTTGACACGTCATCAAGGCAAACGAAGGGCAGCAGCGAAGACTTCACAATAAAAAAGTCACCTGAGAATAAAAGCAGTTCAAGCACCAACATGACTTGAGGGTCTCTGTGGAGAAGAATTTCCAGCACGACCTAACTGTTGGCTTGTGTGCTTAAAAACAGCAAAAACACAAGCATCTGTGGGAGTATCTCAGCAGCCGGCGTCCTTATTTGCATCTCCTCCCTTCTACAGCATCGTGCTGGGCTCTGCAATCTTCTTCCAGAAGTGAACACTAGCTGGATCAGGCCCGACCGGTTGTCTAGGCCCAAGTAGCAAGCCGAAAGATGCTTGCTTATATTGTGAGCAAACCTGCAATTATCTAGGGCGGGGAAGGCTTGCAGATAATTGCTTACAGCAGATGGTTTGATTGAGGCCATACCTCTTTTGTGGCTAATCATGTAGCCGCAGCAACCCTGAAAATACTTGTGACAAGGTGGCTGCATGGAAGCTTCCGGCCTAATATGGCTTCCAAAGCTGATAATAAATCACATTTAAATCTTTGAGTATTATAATTCTTTCCAACATGGTATTAAGTTATGCTATGATTTAAAACTGAAACAAAGCCGTGGCTGGACACAGGTAAATCTTATTATTCAAGGAAATCTCAAATTACATATAATGTACACCCACCACCCACAAATATTTCTTATCCAAACTTCTTAAAACATCCTTTAAGAGGTCCAATAGACATAAAATATATACTTCCCCAAATTAATTTCCTTCTCAAGTAATAAGAAATATATTTAAGATTTCTTTTTTTAAACTTTTATCATTTTTATTTTTATTATATAAAATACAAAGAAGAAAATAAAATAGGAAATTAAAGGAGGGAAAGTGAATGGGGGAACGAGGGTGTGAGATTCAAGGGGGAAGAAAAGGGAACAGTAAGACCAAAGCATTTCAAAGTATATAATAAATTTTGTAAATAAAAATGGTGACAACTCAGAAAGATTATTAGATGCCAATAGTAATACACACTATTTCCATAGCAAGGAAGATAAAGCAGGAATGGTTAAATTGATTACTTTATTTAAAGAGGAAAATACGTTACTTGTGAAGTAAAAAATGAAAGTTTGATCTTGGTTTTGTTGATTAGAAACATTTGGCGTTATAGAAATGGCTAGTTATGTAGTCATGTATAAAAGCACAAGTGAAGGTTGGAATATGTTTATCTTGTACTGTGTTAGGAGGAGTTGGAAGATTTCTTAAACCTGATTTAAGAGGAGAAAAGAGGCATTTAAAAGAAAAAAAGCCTCTGCTGATCAGGCAACTCAGGTGAGCCTTGGTAGTGCAGTGGTTTAAAGCACCCTGTTATTAATACCAGCTGCCTGCAATTACTGCAGGTTCGAATCTCACCAGGCTCAAGGTTGATTCAGCCTTCCATCCTTTCTAAGGCAGGTAAATTGAGGACCCAGTTTGTGGGGGCAATAAGCTGACTTTGTATAAATATACAAAAGTATGAAGGCTATGGCTTAACACATTGTAAGCCATCCTGAGTCTCCGGAGAAGGGCGGCATATAAATCAAATTAAAATTTAAAAAAAATCATCAGAGTCTTTTGAAAGAATTTTTTTACAACCTCTTCACTGAAGAGATTGTAGAAAAAATGGTTTTAAAAGTAAAAAAAAAAAGGCCACACCCACCCTGTCACATTACCCCACCACCACCAAGCCACACCCATAGAACCGGTAGTAACAAATTTTAGAGTTCACCACTGATATATAGACATATTGAATTGACGTCGTGTGATATATTTTGAAAACAGAAAAAACCATGTAAATCCAATCTGAACAAATTGTATCTCCAATTTCATATAGCAGTATATGGATATTTTAAATTTCAAAGACCAAAATTAAATGTTTTCCAGTTTATAGTGTAATCAGATTATGATTTGTATTACTTTTTCATAACTCAGTCATTAAGTTATGTCCAATTTCTGGAAACCCATGGACCACAGCACATCAGGCATCCCATTCTCCAGTGTCATCTGCAGCTTGCCCAAATTTATGTTTGTTGCATAGATGACACTATGAATCTCTCTGGATTCCACCTTTTTTTTTAAAGTACAGAACAGTACCAAAGACATTGTGAACAGATTATCAAAATGTGTTGTATTTCCCAGATAACAAATCAACTCCTATCTTGGATTGCTGTTATTAAACTTAGATGTTGGAATGATTGATACACAATTTATCCTGTAGAGAGAAATCAATGCATTGATAGAATCTGGAATTTCTGCCTAATACCTGTAGGAGAGCTATAGACCATTTTTAGAAATAGTGACAAATATCAGATGGAAGGATAGTAAGAAGTGATATGACACACTAGCTTCCTTTGTCTCTAACCTCTACAGAATGAATATATGTCATTAGGTAGCTTTGTAAGAAGTGCTTTGTCCATTGGGAAAGAATGCAGTCAGGATCCTCTCCATTCAAAGTTACCAATAACGTAGAAACTTATAAACTTCTGACCCATATCAATCATTTCAATGTTCTCAATATCTTTTGAACAGCCCTTTACATTATAAACTAATTAGATTGTTATTTATGCATTTCTTAGATTATGATGACAATATCTCAGGGGGTTCTGAAAAGGTAAAATTTGCCTATGGGCATAATTCACTGGGAATTGAGCAGCAAATAAAGGTCTTACTTTTTGGAAGCTTTTTGGCTGCTATACGTGAGATATAAATTCCTGGTAACCTAATAGAAATGGGGCCATAGCTGGACTGGGAAGTTGAAGACAAATCCTATAAAGGAAAAAAAATAGAGGGAGGGAGGGAGGGAGGGAGACAGAGAGAGACAGAAAGAGAGACAGATTGCCTTTGATTCCGAAGAAAACAGTATTAATTAAATCCAGAGGAGCTGAAGTCACCTTGAAACATACTTTACCTTAATGAAGCAATTATTCAGGACCTAAAGAAAAGTGGCAACATGTGATCTTCCTTCTTAAATATAAGGGGAGCTTTTATCAACCAGAGGCCCACTTAATGGAAATTACTCCACTCCCCTTGGTCCTCTTCAGTAAATCATTATAAATGTTTTGCTCCTTCTTTAAATCACATAATTAATGCTATGAGATGTAAAGAAAATAATTTTTTTATCTCATCAATTTGTGTTATAGTTTTATGTTGCTATGAGCTGGTTTCCAAGTAAGTGTGGATGATGAAGAGTTTGGGAATTCAGTGAATTAGGGGATAATACAGATATGGACAGATGTTGGGCTTCTAATACTGTTTTTACTTAAATCAAATATGACCATTTAGAATGATTGTTCTGGCATATGGGGACTGAATAGAAGGGGAAATATATGTTCATTACTAAATGTTCAGTCACACTAAGATGATTTTTTCAATTTTCATGAGAGGTTTCAGAAGAAATGATTGTCAGGTGAGAGCAACCAGAACTACTTGTTAAGAGTCTCAAACTGAAATTTTATTGCTTCATGATACAAGAATCTAACCACAATGACTACATTCCCTTGGCAACGACAAACTAAGTCTAAATGACTTAGATGAGGGAACAGAAGGCGAAGTCATCAAATTTGCAGATGACACTAAACAGGCAGGAATAGCCAACACCCCTGAAGACAAGCTCAAGGTCCAAAAAGATCTTGACAGACTTGAACAATGGGTCCTATCCAACAAAATGAATTTTAGTGTGGAGAAAAGCAAAGGTTTACATTTAGGCAGGAAAAATCAAAGGTTTGACCTCTGTCCAAAAACAGTAACTGTGAGAGGGATCATTGGATCAAAGAGGTCAGCCTGTTGAAGACTACATCCAGGACTTCTGCCACTTGGCAGCTCAGGTACGAGGCTGGCCTGAGTGCTTATTAGTGCATCACTTTAAAGGGGGACTTGACCGAGTACTGAGACAGGTGTGCATGTGCTGAGGCTCACCACACCGGTTGCAGGCATGGTATCAGGATGCTACAGAATTAGATACTGAGTTTAAGGAGGACCATTTGCCGAGAACGTGGGGCCCTTGTGCTCCAAAGGTCTCATTTAGGCCTAAAGAACCGGTAGTAAATCAACCCCTGGAATCAGGAACTAAGGCTCCGGTTACAAGAACGGAGGCAGATACTATGGCCAGGCCCCCATTCACATGCTTTCGTTGTGGGAAGCCAGGGCATCGGGTGGCAGAGTGTACCATGATGGCCATGAGATCATCACTCGGAACTCCCAGTCTGAAGCCGAATATCATTTGGAAATCCAACAAGTCCCGGTTAGGGATGTCACGAGTGATTTACCAAACTACGCCATCAATCCCAGACATGACAGATCCTATGCAGGAGGTTCCAGACATGAGTGGCAGCAAGGAGGATGGGGAGGTAGATCCCATGGTGAGTAACCTCATCTGGCTGTTTGTGATCCCAGTGGTACTTGAGGCTGCTGGGAGATGTAAGAATACAGCTCTTGTAGACACTGGCTGTACCCGATGCCTCATAAGTGCTGAGGTGCCCGACAGCCTGGGGGTTACTCAGTACCAGTTGGCCCGACCTATTATATTCAAACAAATGGATGGGTCATTATTGGGGGACCAACTGGCAACACATGTTACAGGGAGGATGGCCCTAGAGATAGGAGCCATTACGCTTTGTCATTGTTCCAAAGATAACTGAGGATATAGTACTCAGACTGTTGTGGTTAGATAAGTGGGGCCCAACCAGGGGTGAAATGCTCCTGGTTCAGACCAGATTGCCCGATCCGGTAGCGATGGAGGCGGGTGGTTCAGAGAACCGGTAGCAAAAATCCCTGGCCCCCCATTGCCCAGCTGAGCTGCACAATCATCAGAGGCTTTTTAAAAAATTTTAAAAGTATTTTTTCTACAACCTCTTTGACCGAAAAAATGTTTTTAAAAGTTTTTTTTTTAAAGCCTCTGATGATCACGCAGCTCAGCTGGGATCATCAGAGGCTTTTAAAAGCATTTTTTCTACAACCTCTTCAGCTGAAAGAAGAAAAAATGTTTTTAAAAGGAAAAAAAGCCTCTGCAAATGAGGCAAGTCAGCTGGGATCGTCAGAGGCTTTAAAAAAAAAAAGCTTCTGCCGATCAACCAAGTCAGCTGGGATCATCAGAGGCTTAAAAAAAAAGAAAAAGAAAACCTCTGCTGATCAGGCAAGTCAGCTGGGATCGTCAGAGGCTTTAAAAGCATTTTTTTTTATAACCTCTTCAGCCAAAGAAGTTAAAAAAAAAAAGTTGGCCATGCCCACTCAGTCATATTACACCCCCCCCCCCAAGCTATGCCCACAGAACCGGTAGTAACAAATTTTACATTTCACCACTGGGCCCAACCATATGGTGGGTGGTGGTGGTTGTAGGCATCTCAGGCTCAGCATCAGACCCACACCACCGGCATAAGAAGACAGATGTTCGTCCCCAGAACAAATCACCCATGGGGAGAGGAATAGGGCACCAGTGAACACACCATGGAAGTGGGTTACCCTGTTGAATATAAAAACCTGTAAGTTGTCAGGGTGGCAATTAAACCCCGTTCCCCTCCTGGGGTAATTGCACTTAATTAGAGATGGACCGTGGCATTGCCCTTGAAGCATACTTGATAAGCAAAATACAGTAAATCTGAGATATATTCTAAGAAACTCATTTTATTATAAAGAAAAACAAAAAAAAATCTTACTGGCTAATTAGTTACATCTTGGCAGCATTCCTGCCGTACCTCTTGGCAGGAGAACAAATAAAGTTAGAAGAAGAGTGAAGGAATGTGGACATGCGCAGTTAGCTTAGAGATAAGAGATTCTGAGCATCTACGGTAAGTCTTAGAGTTCAAAGCACAGCTGGCAAAATTAAAAAAAACGCAGTGACAATCCCCTTCTTTGTCAGTTGAGCGGACATCAGGTACATCATCAAATAAGGCACATCTTCTTATGCAGATACTCGTGTTGAGCTACTGGGAGCAGTTTGTTGAGCATGTCAGCAATCTGATCATGTGTAGATACATACTGCAATTTAACAAAACCTTGTTTCACTATTTGTTTTATGTTTTGATAACAAATGTCAATGTGTCTGGACCTAGAACCTGTGAAATGTGATTCAGAAATATAAACCACCAATTCATTGTCTTCCATCACTGTGATTGGTCGAATCAGACGTATCCAGATATCTGTGACCAAAGCATCAAACTAAGTTAGAGAATTACATGCATCTGAAACACAAGCATATTCAGCTTCAGTAGATGAACAAGAAACAAAATTCTGTTTACGCACTTGCCAATAAACAGGACATCCATTGAAGAACATCATATAACCTGAAGTACTTTTACGTGATTTCTTATCACTTGCCCAATCAGAATCTGCATAACAACATAACTCTGCATAATCAGTATGTGTTGGTTCTAAGAATAACTTCATGTGTTTAGTATGCTTTAGGTATCTCAATAATTTCTTAATGCATGTCCAATGAAACTGTTTTGCCTTACCTATGTGTCGAGACAAGAGATTAACACTAAGTGCAATGTCGGGTCTGGCCCAACTACTAATGTACAACAGTGACCCAATGACTGAACGATAAAGTGTTTGATCCTCAAACTCAGGACTTGGTTCATGTGTCAAGTTGTGAAAATCTGTTTGCATGGGTGTCTTCGTTGTGTTAGCATCCTTCATGTTGCAATGATGCAAAATTTGTTCAATTTTATCTTCTTGTGAAAGACTAAACCCTTTCTGTGTTTTGTCAATCAACACCTAAATAAGTGCTGACATGACCTAAAGATTTCAATGTGAAGTATCTCTGCAAAGCTTTGGCAAAACTTTCACTCATCTGCTTATTTGGACCAATATAAACAATGTCATCAACATAAACAAGAACTATTTCATATGCATTGTTAGATCTTTTTGTGAAACACACACTCATCAGTTTCAGACTTAATAAAGCCCATTGATTTTAGTTTGTCAGTAAGACATAAGTACCATATTAAACCAGACTGTTTCAGATCATAAAGACTTTTTTGTAGAAACCAGGTATCCCCTTCTTGCTGTCGGAACCCTGGAGGACCTCTCACGTAGGTCTCTTCATCTAGGTCAGCATGTAGATAAGCAGTGTCAACATCGAACTGGAAAACTTCTAAACCAAGAGTAGTTGCAGTTGCTAAAGCAATTTTTACACTTTCAGTTCAGACTGTCGGTGAGTAGGTATTTGTGTAGTCCTCAGGATAACGTTGAGCAAAACCCTGAGCTACAAGTCTGGCCTTGTACAATGACCCACCATTTGGCTTTTTTTTTATTCTGTAGAGCCAATGACCCTTTTATTTGCTGGAGGTTTTGCAGGAGTAAACACCTTAAGTTTCTTTAGACTGTCCATTTCAACCTGCATTGCATCATACCACTTCTCTTGCTCTGAATCAGGAAGATGCTTGATTTGTGTGAACGTATCAGGTGGAAGTGTAACATTGCAAATCAAAGGCAAGGGTGCTTTTGTCAGTTGCCACAAATATTGCTATGGAGGGATTCCTTTTGTGGCCCGCTTGGAACGTCTCAGAACAACAGTCCATTCTTCTTCTGCTTCGTCCTCGTCCTCACATTCATCACTAGTGTGAGCATCCGTGGCTTGCGAAGACAGAATATCAGATTGAGAAGAACTAGTGGATGGAACTTTCGCCTGTGAATCCTGGCCATCAGGCTGTGTGGCATCAACAACATCATCTCTAGGAAAATAAACTCCAGAATCATTGGAATGAATCCTGGACAAGTCAACATCTTCCTCAAAATTAGCAGATTGGGAAATCACAATTACATGTTTAGAGTCAATAAATTTGCTCCATTTTGAGTTATCATCAACATCCATAAATCTCAGTCTCTTTGCTACTGGACCTCCTTTTCTTCTTTGAGCTAAGGGAATGTTCACCATAGCATATGAACCAAAAATATGGAGGTTTTTGAGATTAGGCTTGTAACCATACATCATGAAGAAAGGAGTCTGATTTATTACACTGCTCCAAGTACGGTTGACAATGTAATTTGCATATTTAATAGCTTCACCCCAAGTATGGCATACTAAGGTTGGCGTCTTCTAGGAGACAACGCATCATGGTTTGCAGGACCCCTTGTTGTCATTCTACGACCCCGTTATGAGCCGGTGTGTAAGGAGCTGAAGTCTGATGGATAATTCCATTCTTACGCATCCAATCCTAGAAACGCTGAGACATGAATTCGGCACCACGATCACTCTGGATTCTGGCGATGCGAACTTGGTTTTGGGTAGAAACAAGAGCTGCAAAGTCTTTAAAGATCTGAAAGGTCTCAGATTTTTCTTTCATAGGATATACAAATCCATATCTAGAGTAATTATCAACAATTGTTAAAAAATATTTTCTACCACCAAGTGTTGGCGGAAATGAACCAACTATGCCAACTGTGTACCAAATCAAAAATGCATGTTGACAGGCATGTAGCATGTTTGGGAATGGCTGCTGCTTTGGATTTGGCTTTCTTGCAGACAGTACAATCCAAAAACTCTTTACACCCCTTTAGATCCAACCTTTTGTGAATTCTGGCATTTTCCTAAGAATACAGAAACTGGAATGCCCCAATCTTCTATGCCACTTATGGATACACCTGTAATGCAAAGGTTTACCAGTTAGTGAATTTTCAACATTGACAGTTTTATGACGAACTTCAGGTTTGCTCTGAGCAACGTGTTTCCTAATTTTCTTTTTGTTGGCTTTAGGAGCCTTTGTAGTAGCAACAGGATCTCTCTCTGGAACATCTCTGTCTGGGCCTGCGCTCTCCTTCGGAGTTTGTATACTTGCCTGTGTTTGCGATTTAGGCTTTGGCTTTAAGTAATAAACACCACAAATTAACATGGTTTCAGCAACAATGTCTCCATTTTTAACTATATAACTTGCTTTTTTGAGGTGGTGAACCTGGAACTTTAAAACTCTAGACAAGTGGGCCTGACTAAGCAAACTACTATTTGCTGTTGGTATGTAATAAACATCAGGGATGAATGTATCAAGCTCTTCAACATAAACAGTTCCTTTTCCTTTGACCTGACAAGGATGATTGGAAAAAGAATAAAGTTCACGTAGTTCAGGTTCAGGCTCATGCATCTCTGTGAAAAGTTCCTTTCTATAGGTAACATGCAACACTGCACCACTGTCCAAAGTCCACAAAAGCCATCTATCGTACTCTGGATGAGGTTGTGGATAGTTGGTTAAAGCCAATGTGGCAAGTGGAGTTTGCGGATCACGCTTTGGACCACAACGACCTTGTCTTCCGCCTCTGCCTCTGCCTCTGCCTCTGGAGTCTGTTCCTCTGGGCTGGTACAAGACGGGAGTTGGAACTTGTTGGGGACAATCCCGGGTGGCATGTCCCACATGATTACAGATGTAACATGTTAGCATCATTGGAACATAGGCCCTTCCTTGGAAGGGATGCCTCGCTGGAGCTCTTGCTGTGGGTGGTCCTCTCAAATGTGGCGTGGCTAACATGATCGCTTCTTCTTCAGTTAAAAGTCTGCATACATAGTCCTCTGTGCGTTGAGCAATAGGGACTTGATTAATCTTTGTAATTGCATCTTTCCATTCATAATTCAATGAGTTAATGATAATGCTGATCATTTGAATATCATGAATAAAGTAGCCTCTTTCTCTCAATTCTCTTCTCATTCCTTTCAGTTTGGTTAAATGTCCCCCAATTTGTTCACCAGGTTTCAATCTCGAACCATGGAACTCAGACATGAGCAAACATGAAGATTCAATTGAAACAGACCTGTAGCAATTTTCCAATTGGACCCAAATTCATTGGCCTGTTGCATCAGGCGGAAAGGTAACCTGCAGTTCAGTATCCATGGACATCAGCAATGTTGTGCAAGCTTTAGTCTCTAAGTCTCTTATTGCAGGAGTCCATGGCTGGGCAGGAGGATTAAAAATCATACAGTGGGTGCCTTTTCTGCGAAGCAATAGGCCAATCTCACTGACCCAGGCCTTGTAATTCTGTCCTGACATCTTTAATTTTGATTCACCAGCCAGTGAAGCAATAGAAGATGCCTGTTGAGGAATATGCATTTGGTGTGCTGGCTGTGCCGGTAAAAATACTTGCTATGGACCAAAAAATGGCCCTGGTTGTGCCACTGGAGGTGGGCCAGGAACTGGTCTTGGTTGCATGGCTGGAGGCATATGTGCAAGCACTTGAAAATGTGGCTGCTGTATTGGGATTTGCTGTGCTCTAGCTGCGGCTGGTGCTTGGGCTGCATATTAATATGGCCTGCTGGAGGCGCAGTCATTTGCCTTTGCTGCATTAAGTATTGTTGTGTTCCATCTAGAAAGACACCAGAACCACCAGAGGGTGCTGAAGATTGGGCCTGTGGAGACACTTGTTGCATTGCAGCCTGAATAACTGTTTGATTTAGAGACATCGCAGAAAACTTCGCTTCTCTATCAATATCATGTGAAATCTGAGAAGGGACAATATACTAGGCACATGTGCCATGCACACAGCTCTCTGTTCTGATTTGCCTAACACAATATCCCCTTGGGGGTGTGGCTTAGGCTTCAAAGAAGAAGCTAAGATGGTGGAGTCAGGAATTTGAAAAACAAAAGACTCTCTCTTATCTGGCTCAAGCATAGATAAGGCATTTTTTGCCTGGGATAGCTCACATTCAAAAAATTCTATTTGATCACGATATCTTTTTATAGCTTGCTTAGTGGTTTGAGGAGAGTGATAAATTACATCTCTCTCTATGTGGGAGGAAAAATGCTCTGCCGTTTGTGAAAACTTTGGCCTTGCTCTAAGCATTTCAAAACTTTGGGCTTCTGCAGGAATTGTTTGAGAGCATGCATAGTCAGAAGGGGACGTCACTGACCTCAGTCGCAGCACGTTGCCTTCAAAAGCAGCTTTTCTGTCTTGTTCCTGAAGCCTCTGTAAGAGCATTTGATCAGTTTCTTCTCCCATGGCTGTTTCTCCTAGTCGGGTTGCTGAAGCAAGCGGCCGAAAACTTGAAAGCTTCCTTTCTATATCTTCTTGGTCAGAAAAGTATAAATCACTTGTAGAGAAAGCTCTGGGTTTCATTTTCCCCTTTTTCTTTTTCTTTGGCATATTTGTGATAATTAATTAGCATTCCTCAGTCGCAATTAATCATCTGTCTAAATATAGCCTGGTTGCTTATCAGTTAAAGTAACTAGCAAAGGAAAAAGGCATAATTCGAACCGTCCTGGTGCTGCCACATATCAGGGTGGCAATTAAACCCTGTTCCCCTCCTGGGGTAATTGCACTTAATTAGAGATGGACCGTGGCATTTCCCTTGAAGCATACTTGATAAGCAAAATAAATCCGAGATATATTCTAAGAAACTCATTTTATTATAAAGAAAAACAAAAAAAACCTTTTACTGGCTAATTAGTTACATCTTGGCAGTGTTCCTGCCATATCTCTTGGCAGGCAAACAAAGAAAGTTAAAAGAAGAGTGAAGGAATGTGGACATGCGCAGTTAGCTTAGAGATAAGAGATTCTGAGCATCTACGGTAAGTCTTAGAGTTCAAAGCACAGCTGGCGAAATAAAAAAACGCAGTGACACAAGTGGTCTTCAATGAACAGGAGTGTGTCAAACTACCTCCTCATAGGGCCACAGACTGTGGGATAGAAATCCTCCCTGGGGCTGTTCTCCTAAAACCTAAAATGTACTCAATGACACCCCCCCCAGGAAATGAAAGAAATGAGCACCCATATGGCAAAAACCTAAAGAGGAGGTTTATTCAACCTGCCAGGTCTGGAATGGCAGATCCTGTCCTGTTCAGAGAGAAAAAGGATGGGAATCTTCGCTTCTGTGTGGATTTCAGGGGCCTTAATGCAGTTTGTGTAGAGCATCCTTATCCCCTGCCACTCACGAAGGACATGTTGGCCAGTTTAGCGGAGGGTAGGATTTTTATGAAACTGGACCTCCGAGAGGCATACTATAGGGTGAGGATTAGGCCAGCGGATGAGTGGAAGACCACCTTTAACTGTCCCCTGGGTAGTTTTCAGTTCAAAGTAATGCCTTTTGGGCTTCAAGGGGCTTCCGCTGTGTACATGCAGCTGATCAATGAGGCATGAACACCTGTATAATGGCATCTTAGTATATCTCTATGCCATTTTGATATACACAAAAATGATACGGGAGCATGTAGCGTTAGTCTGGCAGGTCCTCGTAAAACTCTTGGAAGCCCAATTATTCGTAAAACTGTCTAAATGAGAATTTCACAGAAAGCGATTGGACCACTCAGGTTTCATATCTCCCACGCAGGAATTGAAATTGATCCCACCAAAGTTAAGGTGGCACTAGATTGGCAAGCACCCATAACTAGGAAGTACTTGCAGAGCTTTTTAGTGTTCCCAATTTCTACCGTTAATTTATTCCTGTATTTACACAGGTGGCCCTACTGCTGACTGAACTTCAAGGTTTTGCCTTTTGAGGTTAATTTTTCTAGTCTTTACAGAACTGGACAACTGCTTTTTAAAACCCACACATGGAATACTGCAACCAATTTTGTTCACCATACTGCAAAAAAGATGTTGAGACTTTGGAAAAAGTTCAGAGAAGAGAAATAGAAAGATGATGAATAAGATGATCAAAGGCCTGGAGATTAAAACATATGAAGAATGGCTGCAGGATTTCAGTGTGGCTAGTCTAAAGAAAAGAAGAATTAGGGGTGACATTATAGCAGTAGCCCAGTATTTCACGGGCTGCCACAAAAAAAAAAGGGAGTCAAAATATTCTTCAAAGCACTGAAGGGTAGGACAAGAAACAATGGTTGAAAACTAATCAAAGAGAGAAGCAATCTGGAATTAAGGAGACATTCCTAACAGTGGGGACAATTAACCAATGGAACAGCTTGCTTCCAGAAATCGTGGGTGCTCCACCACTGGGTGTTTTTAACAGAAGTCTAGACAGTCACCTGTCTGAAATGGTATAGGTTCTCCTGCTTGATCAGGGGGCTGGACTAGAAGATCTCCAAGGTCCCTTCCATCTCATTCATTCTATTCTAAACTAAGGCATCCAGGATTCTAGAGGAGGACCAGCTTGTGCAGTGCAACAACTCTAAACTTGGCCCCTCTTGACCTCTCCCTCCTGCCTAGCTGGAGTTTCCACCACAATGATTAGAACTTTATGAAGTCACTTATGGAAGGCAAGACATCTAGAGTACTTTTGATGATTAATTGTTAGATGTTCCAAAATAAATAATAAGCCATGGAAAAAGAGATATTAAGAAATAGGAAGATGATGCCTATGAGTTCTACTATTCCTTTTCCCCACATATTCTACTCTTCAGTTGATTAGAAGGGGTTGGAAGAACATTCTATATGGTGCTTTTTAGTTACTCCATGTTGTTGAACTGTGAGAGGAGCTGCTTTTCAAATAGCACTACAGAGAGTCTTGGAATTCCATTTTTACTTAATATGAGCCACAGTGGTGTAGTGGTTGGAGTGCAGTACTGCAGGCTACTTCTGCTGAGTGTCAGCTGCCTGCAATTTGGCAGTTCAAATCTCACCAGGCTCAAGGTTGACTCAGCCTTCCATCCTTCCGAGGTGGGTAAAATGAGGACCCAGATTATTGGAGGCCATATTCTGACTCTCTAAACTGCTTAGAGAGTGCTGTAAAGCACTTTAAAGTGGTATATAAGTCTAAGTGCTAGTGCTATACTAGCGGAAAAATTCTAGCCAGAAACATTTCTTCATTATTATTTGAGATCTATTAATTGTAGATTTTAAATGATTCTTTTTGGAAAATATAATAGGCCAATATTTTTTATGTTTGCCACACTATGTACAAATGTTGATGGACTTGTTAGATTCCTTTAATAAGTTTGGATTTATATAAAATAAATATCATTTTAAACTATTGTGGTCTTTGTCCAGCATTTAGTCAAAATTGTGTATTTAAAAAAAAGAAATAAAGAAAAATAAAAAATAAGTAATTATATTTTTAACTACAAAAACACAACCATAAAGAAGAAAATGTTTATTTTATTTATTTATTTGATTAAATTTTTTGACCACCTATCTAAGCATAAGGTAGCTCTGGGCAGTTTACAATACATATATTTACAATATACAAGATACCATTATTTTATTTTCTTGCTTACACATTATGTCAGTCAAAGGACCTTCCCAGCTACTGATCAAGTTAGGATGAAAAAAGTCTGAATAATAAATATTTAAAAATACCACCTAAATATAAACTTCTACAGACTATATATTAAAAGGGACAAAGATTAAGGTCTCTAGAAATTATGAATAGAATAGAATAAGCCATGGAAACACAGCAGCATCTTTCCAACCTCCAAAGACTTCTCCTCCCTGTTAGACTTGGATGGATATCAATTTCTGCTCCAGAAACTGTTGGAGTCTCCTTTGTTATAGATTGATTAATACAACCTAGGTTGCCACTGTGAAATATATTTTGGCTTCCTTGCTTTTAACAGTGGACAGGAGAAGTTCAAAATCTCCTTCCATCTCAATGTTCCCATTTCAGCAGACTCGATGAAGTACAGAGATGCTGATAGAAGAAGTTCTCCGATTTCACATCCCTTTCCCTTAAAATGCCAGCCTGACTGCTCCAGCCATATTGTCTTCCAATGTTCTGCCTCCGATACTAGTCAGCAAAAACTTTCCATAAATTTGGGAAGATCCCTGATTAAGAATGTCAGGAAGCAGAAGATTTAGAAGATGAATTCTAAAATATCTTTTAATGAAGAAGGTGAGATGAGATAACACTTGGGCTTTTATGAACTAACTGCTTGAGTTTTAGATGGCTCCAATTTAAATCTTAGATTTTGAGCATACAATAGTTTTCATTGCAAAACTATATGTCTATGAGCATACGCAGCAAAATTGTCGGAGTGTACCTTTTATATTGTAATTCAGGACAGTATTGTTAATTTTTGCTGTGGATTTGGTTATATATTTTCCTCACTTTCTTTGTCATTATCTTTTTTCATTTCCAGAGTAAAACTGATATTGCCTATATGGCAAATTTTAGACATAGGCTTCTATTGTAATTCCTATTTAGCATTTCCCAGGGTTATCTTTCAGAAACAACATTTTCATCACGCATTGGGGAGTATATGTTAGGCAGTACAATATTATTATAGCTGATACAATGTAGAGCTAAAATTTTGAATCCATTAGTATTAGACTACACTGAGTGATGAAAAAGGTACAATCGTTGCAATGCTATGTCATTTTATCGTGAGTTTGAACCAAATTAAGAATATTTGCCTGAAAAATCCTCTTAATATTGTCCCACTTTTCTTACCCTTTCAAAGTATTAAGCATTCTGTGTTAGCTTTTCAGTAATTAAAAACAGATTGAGCTTTTACAGCTTTTTATTCCAAACCTTTCTTTGGAGGAATCAGAATTAAATTGCATTCCAGTCATTTGATAACTATTTCTGATGTTTTAGAAAACTTTTCAGACATAAACAGCTGACTTATTTTAGTGACATATTGATAGTGACTTTAAGGAAGAGTCAAAAGAGGTGAATTCAACAAGATAAGAATCTTCATGGTTTTTCTTCCAAGTTCCTTCTTTTCAACACCTTGATCACAGCCCTGTGGATATCCTTATTCCGCAAAGTGTAAATGATGGGGTTAAGCAGGGGAGTGACTGCAAGATACAAAACTGCAACCTTTTTGTTCTTATCAGGAGATGAGCTTGAACGGGGAGTTATGTATATAGAGATGATGGTTCCATAGAACAAGGTGACCACAACAAGATGGGAGCCACAGGTGGAGAAAACCTTATAACGTCTTGCAACTGACTGCATTTGAAAAATTGAATGCAGGATGCAACAATAGGAACACACGATAACCAAAAAGGGAACCAGAACTACAAATACTGCTAGACCATTAATGATGTTTCTGGTGCGGTTTACATCATCACATGCAAGAGCTAGTAAAAAACGCACTTCACAAATAAAGTGGTTAATGTGATTGGGACCACAGAAGGAATGATGAAAGGTACAAACTATAGTGACAATTGAGAGGAGGCAGCCTATGATCCAGCAGGAGATGGCAAGCAGATGTTGGTGCTTTCTGTTCATGGCAGAGGCATATCTCAAGGGGTTGCAGATGGCCAAGTAGCGATCATAAGCCATGACACCCAACAGCAAACATTCAGTACTGCCTAAGCTTACAGCACTGCCTCCCTGTAAGATGCAACCTATCGAGGAAATCACTCCTTTTCCAGCCAAGAGGTGTGCTAAAGCCGGAGGCAAAGAGCTAGAGACATACACTATGTCCAAGCTTGCCAGATGGCTCAGAAAAAAGTACATAGGTGTGTGCAGTTGAGCATCAATGTTTACCAATATGATGATTAGAAGGTTACCCAAAACTGTGAGCAAGTACATTATTAGAAAGACCACAAATAGGACAATGCGTTGATTTCGATGAGAGGTGAGTCCCAAGAGGATGAACTCTGTTCCTAAAGTGAAGTTCTCAGCACCCATCTGGGCATTCTGCCTATAGACCAGAGATAATGATGGACAATGACTAATCGCAAAACACAGATAAGGAAGAGGCAGAGAAACCTGTACATCGACTATAACATTATAACAAAGCTAGAAATCTTGATTTCCAATGCATCTCTCTGGAGTCTACCTTTTGATTAGTACAGAACAGTATCAAAGATATTGTGAACAGATTATCACTATGTGTTGTATTTCCCAGATAACAAATCAACTCCTATCTTGGATTGCTGTTATTAAACTTAGATGTTGGAATGATTGATACACAATATATCCTGTAGAGAGAAATCAATGTATTGATAGAATCTGGAACTTCTGCCTAATACCTGTAGGAAGTAAGCTCCACAGAATTAATATATGTCTTTAAGTAGCTTTGTAGGAAGTCCTTTGTCCATTGGGAAAAAATGCAGTTAGCACCCTCTTCATTCCAAGTTATCAATAACATAGAAACCTATAAACTTGTAACCCATATCAATCATTTCAAAGTTCTCAATATCTTGTGAACAATCCCTTTACATTATCCCTTTACTATTATGCATGAATTATGGTGAAAATATCTCAGGGGGTTCTGAAATGATAACATTTGACTATATTTATGCATCATTTACTGGGAATTCTGCAGCAACTAAAGGTCTTGCTTTTTGGAAGCTTTTTGGCTGTTATACATGAGATGTAGATTCCTGGTAACCTAATAGAAATGGGGCCATAATTGGATTGGGTAGCTGAAGAGACATCCTAGGGGAAAAAAAAGAAAGAGAGAGAAAAAGAGAGAAACAGATTTTCTTTGATTGCCAAGAAAATGGTATTAGTTAAATCCACAGGAGCTGAAGTCAATTTGAAATATACTTTACCTTAATGAAGCAATTATTCAGGACTTGAAGAGAAGTGGGAACATGTTATCTTCCTTCTTTAATATAAGGGGAGCTTTTATCAACTAGTGGCCCACTTAATGGAAATCACTCCACTCCCCTTGGTCCTCTTCAGTGAATCATTATAAATGTTTTGCTTCTTCTTTAAACCTCCTAATTAATGAGATGTAAACCTCCTAATTATGCGATGTAAAGAAAATAATTTTTTACCTCATCATTAAAATGGCAGGAATAGCCAACGCTCCAGAAGACAAGCTCAAGATACAAAAAGATCTTGACAGACTTGAACAATGGGCCCTATCCAATAAAATGAATTTCAATGTGGAGAAAAGCAAAGGTTTACATTTAGGCAGGAAAAATCAAAGGAACAAATTCAGATTAGGTGAGACCTGGCTCAAAAATAGTAACTTTGAAAGGGACCTTGTTTGTGTTTCTATTTCTTCAGGTTCAGAAATGAACCAAGGATTTAGTCATTACTTGATTAATACCTTTTATTTGTTTCTATCATACAGGATACTGGAATTAGAAGAGATCTGAGGAGGAGCATCAACATATATATAGGAGGAGGAGCATTGGTAAGGAGGGACTTTGGGAGGGGTAGTGCTAATGAGGACATTAACTCTTATATGCACACACAACAGGTTGATTATTTTACGTAACAAATCCCCCTCTTAAAATATTCAACCGTTTATAACCTTACGCATAACTTTGAAGTTAAATATATGTGTTGTCTTGATGGTAATGGTTTGGTTAATATATCAGCGGTTTGTTTAGAGGTTTCACAGTGGATCAATTTTACAAAACCAATGTCTGACATTTGTCTCACATGCTTGAATTTAATGCCAATGTGTCGAGATCTCTTTCCGACAGCCTCAGCAGCGGAGATATCTATGGCTGCTTGATTATCTTCCTTGATGTATATCGGGTAGTCGGGTTCAGTCCATATTTCAGCTAAGAGATCATCAAACCATGTTAGATTGTTAGCGGTCTTTGAGAGACATATATATTCAGCTTCAGCCATTGAGGTTGCAATAAGACTTTGCTTTCCAGTAAACCGGTATACAAGAGAATTATTCACAAAGAAAACATAACCTGATGTACTTTTACGGCTCTTTGAGTCTCCGGCCCACTCGGCATCCGCAAAACAAGACAAAATAGGTTTCTTGGTTAAAGATGGTTGTAAATATAAGCAAAAGTTAGTAGTAGAGTTTAAGTATCTCAATATTCTTTTTACACTTTCCCAATGGAAAGAAGTGGGTTTGTTTACATTTCTGGATAGAAGATTAACAGCTAGAGTGATATCTGGATGAGTCCAGTTAGATATATATAATAAAGATCCTATAATAGACCTATACAAGGTATTGTCAGTGAAGGGCTTGTGTTCCCCGTTCATATTTTTCACAAAGTCGACTGACATGGGTGTGTCTGATGTTTTAGAATTACACATATAACATTTTTGAATCAGTGATTTTTTCTTTTTGGGATAATTTAAAACCTTTTGATGTTTTTTTCTATTTGTACTCCTAGATATTTATTTACTTTACCTAATATTTTCAAATTAACATGATTACTCAATTCTTTTGCAAATTCTTCGCATTTTGCACTTTCTTCACCAAAATACAAAATATCATCTACATAGACGAGTACAAATTCTTTTGAGGAATCAGTAGATTTGACAAAAAAACATAAGTCCGCAGAGGTGGCTTTGAATCCCAAATCAGTGAGGATTTTTGACAAGCAATCGTACCAGCACTTTTCTGATTGTCTCAGGCCGTAAAGGCTTTTGTTTAATAACCAGAAATTGTTAGGTTGAGAACTTTCATTGGGTGGTGCCTTTACGTATATCTTTTTGTCGAGGTTAGCGTGCAAGTAGGCTGTCTGAACATCAAATTGATGGACATCTAAATCTAGGATGGAGGCTAAAGTGAAGGCAATTTTTACGCTTTCTGATCTGACAGTTGGGGAATAAGTATCCTCGTAATCATCAGGAAACCTTTGGGCAAAACCCTGAGCGACTAATCTGGCTTTGTACAGTAGTTTGTTGTCCTCCAATTCTTTTATTTTAAATACTCATTTGGTGCCTATAGGTGATTTTTTTAAAGGTGAGGAGACTGGTGTAGACTTTCAACTCTTTCAAACTATCCATTTCTTTTTTGATAGCCTCCTCCCATTTTTGTCTTTCTTCTACAGGTAACTTAGATATGTCATGGTAATTCTTTGGTGTTAATCTTGGGGTGTCTAAAGAGAGTACGTAATCTTGTAATTTTTTTTGGTTTTGTGTTCCTATTTGATCTGACTGGTCTATTTTGTGGTGTTTCATTAGTGTGTAAGAATCTGGTTTCCTTATTTGATAGTTTGTCTATATGTATTACTGGATGCCCTTCCTTCCATTCCCTTTTGGCTATATTTGTGTGGTTTGGTCTAGATTTGTTTGGAGATGTTGAGTTTGTGTTCTTTTGTTCCTGTTCGCTGTTTTCTAATGTAATACCTTTTTTGCAGTGACATAAATCATTTAAGTGTAATTTAGACCAGTTGCTGTGTTCATGAAAATTAGCGGTCCTAGAGATGACAAAATTGTTGCTTTGATCTATGAATCTGTAACCCTTTATACCTGTCTCGTAACCCATAAAAATCAATTTTTTTGATATTTTGTCCCCCTTATGCCTTATCTGTTTCGGGATATATACATCGGCTGTCACCCCGAAGATGTGTAAGTGACCCACCTTAGGTTTTCTGTTAAACATGACCTCATAAGGGGATTTATCAACTGTGCTTGACCAGAGGCGATTTAAAGTATAGTTTGAATACATGAGGGCTTCAGCCCAGAAAGATTGACCTAAGCCGGCATCCGCTAGCACAAATCTGACCATGGTTTGCAGTAAACCATTTTTTTCTCTCTACAATCCCATTTTGAAACGGTGAGAACAGACAGGACTTGAAGTGTTTGATGCCTTGGTCATTTGTCCAATCAAGGAATTCTTTAGACAAAAATTCAGAACCAAAAAATTTCTTTGAGGAACTTAACAAAACAATACACAAATATGTTTGACAAGGGAAAAAAGCAAGAATTGGGCTGAAAATGATGCAGATACAAGAAGCAGAGGTGGTTTTGGATTACCAAACTGGGAATTATATTACCAGGCTGCAGTACTAACATGGATGAAAGAGTGGATTGTATTGAGGAACACAAAATTATTGACTCTGGAAGGACACGATTTGCAACTGGGGTGGCATGCTTTTCTGTGGTATGGGAAAAATAAGATACATGGATATTTTCAGAGACACTATATAAGAAATGCAGTAATGATGTTATGGGGGAAAACTAAAGAACAACATTATTTGAGGATACCAGTCTGGCTTTCAACAATGGAAGCATTGATTCACCCATATGTTATTACTGTATATACTCGAGTATAAGCTGACCCAAATATAAGCCGAGGCCCCCAATTTTACCACAAAAAACTTGGAAAACTTATTAACTCAAGTATAAGCCGGGGGTGGGAAATGCAGCGGCTACTGGTAAATTTCAAAAAAGAAAAAGACTGATCAAAAGTGTGAGGACCTGTCACACAAAAAAGAAATAACTTTCTTCAGCTCTCTGGGTAGTCCTTTTGTGCATATGGACTATTCAGAGGGCTGAAAAAATAATTTTTGACTGGTCCTCGCACTTGTGACCAGTCCTCAAACTTACAACTGTCCTCACATTTTATGTTTTTGCCCTATCTTATCACCATGGTGAAGAGAAGCAGTTGTGAAATGATTGACACGGTTGTTAAGAATGCTACAATGGGCATAAATGATGACCAGTCATAAGTGCAAAAACCGGTCAAAAGTGTGAGGACCAGTCAAAAATAACTTTTTCAGCCCTCTGAGTAGTCCATGTGCACGAAAGGACTACACAGGGGGCTGAAAAAAGTGATTTCTGACAGGTTCTCGCACTTTTGACCGGTCTTCGCACTTATGACTTTTCATCATTTATGCCCATTGTAGCATGTAAGAGAACAAATATGAATAAATAGCAATAATTAGAAACACACATACAAACATACAATTTTCTTTGAACAGAGTATTTGGCCGGTTCACAAATTTAAACAGTGTTTAGTCATTTCAATTAAATTTACAATTTCTATATTTCCTTTTTGCCATATTTAATCCTCATCTATTTTTTTAAAAAACCAATATTACCCTTCATCCTCATCTCTAATCTTAATCAAATTCAATTTTTCCCTTCTATTCTATATTATACCCCTTCCCATTGTCATCTATTTTTATATCCACCCTCCCATTGGTTAATTATGTAATATTACAGTTGTTCAATACAAATTCAACATTTTAATATAAATCAATTAATTATATAACTATCTTTTTTGTATATTAATCAATATGAACATGAATATTCCAATTATTTTCATGCAATCCAATTTCTTACAAATCAATTAATTATATTTACCAATAATAATAAACCAAATAATTTCAAACATATATTCTTCCAAACAACAACTTAACCATTTCTGCTGTCAACACAATATACAATTAATAGTATTTCAATTATTACAATTCCCTAGTTAAATAGAGTTTTTTTCTTTTGTGTTTTAAAATCTTGAACTCTCCTCTTTTGCCATTTGCCATAAATTTCCCATTGTTTACACCTACCTTTTTTGATGAGGAAAAAGAAAAGAAATCTGCCTTTCCAACGTTGCAAGCAAACAGCAAAGCCAACAACCTGCTTTAGTTTTGGTTTCGTTTTCAGCTTGAATTGCACAAGGAGAAAAAACAATGTGCTCCAGCAGCACTCTTTACAGCTAGCAAAAGACCCCTGCCCAAAAAAGCTGAGAGAAAATCAGCTGAGAGTCGGGAGGCTGTTCAAATCAACTTATGGTAATTAACCTATACTGAAGCTGAAAGGGGCTGTTTTTTCTATTTTTGCAGACATGGGTCTACTCATTTGTTTTCTTTTAATACTGATCAGCTGTAGGGCGGCCCTTTGAAGCCCCCCGGCAAGAATTTAAACAGTTTTTTTCCCCTCTAGCCATCAGCTGGGACTCAGGAGGCAGCAATAGATTGGGAGTGGGCGGGGAAAGCAAACCCCGTTCTCCCGCCATTCCCTAGCTTGTCTTGCATTCTTTCCAAAAATTGGGACATTTTTAAAATCGGACGTCTGGTCATCTTAGGAAAAAGGCATTTTTCCATGACTCGAATATAAGCCGAGGCGGGCTTTTTCAGCCTGAAAAACGTGCTGAAAAACTTGGCTTATATTCGAGTACATACGGTAATATGGGAACTTTTGTTAGGTATAAAGATATTCTGAATGAAGAGGGGGCACTGAAAATGAAAGAGGAACTGAGTGAATAAGGGATCAATTTATCATGATATGTACAATTGTAGATACATTCTAGATGTGAGATAGATGCAAACTCACAGGGTTTTTATAAAGAACCAACAGAACTACATAAAATTTTAACAGGAACAGGTGAAAGATTAATAAAGAAACTGTATAATTATTTATTGGGTGAAAAGCTAGCAGGGGAACAAGTAAAGGAGACAGTGATAGCATGGGCAAAAAATTTTGGTTATGTGATAGAACTAGATAAATGGCTGAAACTGTGGGACAAGAGTTATAAATTAACAATGTCAACTGCATATAAAGAGAATTTATATAAGATGTTTTATAGATGGCACCTTCCACCAGCGAGGTTAGTAAAGAGGTTTAAAGATAAATCAGCTAAATGTTGGAATTCCGGGATCTTATTATCATATGTGGTAGACATGTGGAGAAGCAAAAAAGTATTGGATAAAGATAAAGATATGATCGGAAAGGTGATAAAACAACGTATTGAGCTTAAACCAGAAATATTTTTGTTGGGGATCTGGCCTGAAACTTACAACAAAGAAAATATCTATTTAATTATTCATGTATTAACAGTAGCTAGAATTGTATTTGCACAATATTGGAAAAGTGAAGAGATTCCTGCTGACGAAAAGGTGATTAGGAAAATATTAGAATGTTTGTTTGTTTTTGTTTTTATTGAATTTATATACTGCCCTACTCCCGAAGGACTCAGGGCAGCCACAAAATAAAACAGCCACAAAATAAAACACATAAATACCAAAATTTAAAATAGAATAAAAGCGAATTAAATAATTTGGCTGAGACAAATTTAAAATACCCAATAATTTAAAAAACAGATTAAAATTTACATTTAACAGGGGAAAAAGATTTAGGCCAGGTCAGCTTGATGAAATAAAAAAATCTTAAGTGCGCGACGGAAGGTGCGCAGATCCGGGATCGTCCGTGTCTCTGGGGGGAGCTCATTCCAGATCGTTCCAGAATGTACAGAAATGAATAGATTAACACTAGCAATTAAAGAGAAAGAACAAAGTGCTTATTATAGGATATGGGATGTATTTTACCAATGGTTTGAGGGGGAAAAAGGAAATTGGAAATAAAGGAAGAAGATAATGAGAATAGAAAATATATTAAGTCAGAGATAAAAATAAAATGGCAATTGATAATACGAGTATGATAAGAATAATTATGTTTACTATTATTTTTGGGTTTGTACCAGGAGATATGTTATGAATGAAATGAAGAGTTACACAAGGTATAATTTTTTAATGTATATAATTTCTGGAGGGATGTTGCACAGAAATATATGTATCACATGACACACTGTTTAAGGAGAGGAGAAATGAAATGAAATGAGTGTGTGTGTGTGTGTGTGTATGAAAATAAATAAAAAAGTTATTAAAAAAAGATGATGTCAACTATTAGTAGTGTTTTATAAAACCCTAGTAAGACCACACATGGAATACTGCAACCAATTTTGTTCACCATACTGCAAAAAAGATGTTGAGACTTTGGAAATGTTCAGAGAAGAGCAACTAAGATGATCAAAGGCCTGGAGACTAAATTTCTGAAGGACAGCTGCACGATTTGGGTGTGGCTAGTCTAAAGAAAAGAAGAATTAGGGGTGACATGATAGCAGTATTCCCGTCCTTGAGGGCTGCCACAAAGAATAGGGGGGTCAAAGTATTCTCCAAAAGACTGGAGGGCAGGACAAGAAACAATGGTTGGAAACTAATCAAAGAAATAAGCAATCTGGAATTAAGGAGAAGCTTCCTAAGGACAATTATAAAGTGGAACTGCTTGCCTCAAGAAATCATGGATGGTCCACCACGGGATGTTTTTAAGAAGAGTCTAGGCCAGTGAGGGCTAACCTTTTTGCCATCGCATGCCAACAGTGGGGGGAGTGCGGGGTGGTCACACGCATGCGTGCCCACACCCATAATTCTATGCGCCCTCCCCCCCCACACACATACACGCGCACCCCCTTGTGCTCCTCCCGCTTTTGCCATGTGATGGCACGGTGGACCCAGTAGGCCAGTTTTTTGCTGTCCCCAGGCTCCAGAGGCTTTCTAGGAAAACAGCCTTCCGCAACCTCCCAGAGGCCCTCCGGAGACCAGAAACAGCCTGTATGCTGGCTTCTGGTGGGCCCAGAAGGCCCACAAATCAGCTGGCCAGCGCACGCATGTTTGCTGGAGCTGAGCTAGGGCAACATTTGCGTGCCCACCAATATGGTTCCGCATGCCACCTGTGGCATGCATGCCATAGATTCTCCATCATGGGTCTAGACAGTCACTTGTCTGAAATGGTATAGGTTTCAGTTTCAGTTTATTTAATTTGTATACCGCCCTTTGGAACAGGGCTCTCCAACCTTGGCAACCTTAAGATTTGTGGAGTTTGAGAAGTCCCAGAGTTTTCCAAGTTGCCAAGGTTGGAGAGCCCAGCCCTGCCTTGGAAAGGCCCGTCATAAGGCAGGCAGGAGGGTTTGACTCTCACGAGCTTCCATTCCCGCAAGGCGCATTTACAGCCTGGGGGTGGAGCTGCAGTCCTGCTTGCACCATTCATTGCAAGTGTCAGCCACCCACTGACAGAAGGCAGGTGGGCCCAGCTGGCAGCAACTGTGGCCTCCTCCTGAGTTTACCCGCACCCCCTTCTGACTGGGGTAGCAGTGTGGGCAAAAGGCTGCTGGTCCACCAGTTGTCCGGACCATCTGGGACCACGCAAGTAGCTCACGCGGGCAGGGGGGAGGGAATCCCTGGCTTACCTTGCTCTGCTCCCTTAGGAAGTGACCCCCGGGATTCCCTCTCTTATGTCTTTTGGCACGCGTGCCAATTGCTGGTCTTTGTGTGCACATGCGCGCCAGAAATCAGACCAGCTGGCCGATGTGCATGCGCACTCTGGAAACAGAATGATTGTTTTCCTGGAGTGCGCATGTGCAATGGGCAGCTGCTCTTCCAATTTTCAGCACACCCGTGCACATGAAAACCAGATGACCGCCGTACAGGAACCTGGAAGAACAACGGGCGATGGCTCCTCATGCCCGGAGAAATGGCTCTGCATGCCACTTCCGGCACGCATGCCATAGGTTCGCAAACACGGGTATAGATTCTCCTGAGGGGTGGTTTCTAAAATTTCTTAGTACTGGTTCTGTGGGCGTGGCTTATTTTGTGGATATGGTTTGATGGTCGTGTGACAAACAATTCTTTAGGATTTAGCAGAGGTACTGGTCTATCAAGCTTTTAACTCCTTGCAGAACTGTACCGGTCTACCCATTTGTTTTTGGAGCATTCTGGTCTACCTATTTGTTTTTGGAGCACACTGGTCTATCACCACACTGCCTTTTACTGCTGATCAGCTGTACGGCAGCCCTTTGAAGCACTGGGGCAAGAGTTTAAACAGGTTTTTGCCACTCTGCCACCACCAAGAGCATTGGAAACCGCTTTCAGGCAGCTTGCCCTCAATTGCCAAACTATCACCACTGAGTAGTTTACAAGGAGAGGATCAGTTTTAGCTGATCAGTTGGGAGGTTTCTTGGCTTCTCAATTTAAAGCTAAGGTGTCTTTTTTCTCTCTTTTTTCTCAAGTTAGCCCTGATTTTTTCTTTTTAGCCAATCAGCTGGGACTTGGGAGGCAGTGAATAGATTGGGGGCGTGGCCAGGCAGAGGTGGTATTTACCGGTTGTCTGAACTACTCAAAATTTCCACTACTGGTTTGCAAGAACCGGGGAGAACCGGTAGCAACCCACCACTGGTTCTCCTTTTTGATCAGGAGGCTGTACTAAATGACCTCCAAGGTTCCTTCGATCTCATTCATTCTATTTTAAACTAAGGCTTCAAGGATTCTTGGGGAGAACCAGCTTATGCTACTCACTGCAGTGCAACAACTCTAAACTTGGGCCCCTCTTGACCTCTCCCTCCTGCCTAGCTGGAGATTCAACCACAATAATTAGAACTTTATGAAGTCACTTATGGAAGGCAAGACATCTAGAGTACCTTTGATGACTAATTGTTAGATGTTCCAAAATAAATAATAAGCCATGGAAAAAGAGATACGCCTAAGAAATAGGAAGATGATGCCTGTAAATTCTACTATTCCTTTTCCCCAAATATTCTACTCTTCAGAGGGTTGATTAGAAGGGTTTGGAAGAACATTCTACATGGTGCTTTTTGGTTACTCCCTGTTGTTGAACTGTGAGAGGAGTTGCTTTTCAATTGCCACTACAAAGGATCACCGAATTCCAGTTGTACTTAATAGGAGCCACAATAGTGCAGTGGTTGGAGTCGGGGTGAAATTCAAAATTTTTCCCTACTGGCTTGGGGGTCATGTGACTGGGTGGGTGTAGACTTTTTAAAGTGTCTTTAAAAATCTTAGGTTGCTTTTTGAAAATGATAGATAGATAGATAGATAGATAGATAGATAGATAGATAGATGGAGAGATAGAGATAGAGATAGAGATAGAGATAGAGATAGAGATAGAGATAGAGAGAGATAGAGATAGAGATAGAGATAGAGATGGATATTTTCAAATATTAAAATATGAAACCCCCTCATTTGTGATCTTATTTTGGAGGGGGGTGCGGACCTGGCAGGTATTACGGAGAGGGGTGGTCCCCCTCATTGAAATGTATCCACCAGGTTTCCGTGCATTTCATCAGCCAAGGGAGGGGTGGGGGTGTGGCAGTGATTATTAGGGAAAGTCTTTGTCCGAGGGAGACCACTGTTCCTCAGATAGCCGGATGTGAGTCCCTTTTTGTGAAGTGGGGCCGTGGGGTGCAGATGGGTCTG
This sequence comes from Ptyas mucosa, assembly GCA_012654045.1. Lineage (NCBI taxonomy): Eukaryota > Metazoa > Chordata > Lepidosauria > Squamata > Colubridae > Ptyas > Ptyas mucosa. The sequence continues at coordinate 31,217 of WNWU01013751.1, forward strand.
CTGTCTACATACCTGGCTCCCTGCCATGTGGCAGCGACCCTGCCTGAGCTACTCGATGTCATTTCCGGGGTGGTGGTTGATACCCCCAGACTTATTGTCATGGGGGATTTCAACCTCCCATCTGCGGATGAGGCATCAGAGGTGGCTCAGGAGTTCATGGCTTCCATGATGGCCATGGATCTGACCCAGTTAGTTCAAGGCCCCACTCACATAGGGGGACACACTCTGGACCTGATTTTTATCTCTGGTCAGTGGTTGAATGATTTTGGTAGAGGGGACCTAGATATTAAACCCTTGTTATGGACAGATCATTCGCTCCTTCACTTGGACTTTCCTACCGCCTTCCTCTCCTATGCCAGGGAGACGGAACTGACCAGATGGTTCCGTCCCAGGCGCCTGATGGACCCCAAAAGGTTCCTGACGGAGCTTGGGCTGTTTCCTGAGACTCTGGCAGACCACTCGACTGAAGAGATGGTGGCCGCTTGAGAGAGTGCGACCGCCGGAGCTTTGGACTGTGTCATGCCTTTGCAGCCTCTGACCCAATGCTGATCTCAATTGGCTTCTTGGTTCTCTGAGGAGCTGAGAGAGATGAAGCATCAGAAAAGATGCCTAGAGAGCATTCGGAGAACTAGTCAATCCGTTTCCGACCGGACACAGGTGAGGTCTTATATCAAGATTAAAAAAAAAAGACCTACCTAGTGGTGATAAAAGTGGCAAAATCTAACTATTTTCCCTCTCTTATCGCATCTGCAGAGAACCGCCCAGCCACCCTGTTTAGGGTGACCCACTCCCTTTTCTGGGGGGGGGAGTGCGGGAAGATCCCTTGCAGGGTCGTGCTTACGATTTTGTGCAATTCCTGCATGATAAAGTCGATCGGATTAAGGAAGGCTTGGACTCCAATTGGATGAGTCCAGGGGAGGAGATGAGGATAGGTCTTGAGAATATTAACTGGGAGGAGTTTGATCCTATGGCTCCCAAGGATGTGGACAGGGTTCTGGACAAGATTAGTGCCGCCATGTGTTTATTGGACCCGTGTCCCTCCTGGTTGGTACTGGCCTCCCGGGAGGTTACACGAGGCTGGCTCCAGGGAATTACAAGCACTTCTCTGAGTGAGGGTGCCTTTCCTGCTGCCTTGAAAGAGGCGGTGGTGAGGCCCTTCCTCAAGAAGCCTTCCCTGGACCCGGCTGAATTAGCTAACTACCGTCCGGTCTCCAACCTTCACTTCGTGGCGAAGGTTGTTGAGAGCGTGGTGGCATGACAGCTTCCCTGGCACCTGGATGAAGCTATCTATCTGGACCCGTACCAGTCGGGCTTCAGGCAGGAGTACAGCACAGAAACGGCATTGGTCGCGTTGGTGGATGATCTCTGGAGGGCTCGGGACAGGGGTTGCTCCTCTGTCCTAGTCCTGTTAGATCTCTCAGCTGCTTTTGATACCATCGACCATGGTATCATGCTGCAGCACTTGAGGGGGTTAGGAATAGGGGGCACCATTATGCGGTGGTTCTCCTCCTTCCTCTCCAACTGCTTGTAGTTCATGTTGGCAGGAGGGCAGAGGTTGACCTCGAGGTGCCTCGCATGGGGAGTGCCACAAGGGTAGGTCCTCTCGCCCTTTCTGTTCAACATTTATGTGAAGCTGCTGGGTGAGATCATCCATGGCTTTGGGGTTAAGTGTCACCTGTACACTGACAATACTCAGCTGTACATCTCCACCCCAGACCACCCCAACAATGCCCTTGATGTGATGTCTCACTGCCTGGAGGCTATGAGGGTCTGGATGGGGAGGAACAAGCTCAGACTCAACCCCTCCAAGACCGAGTGGCTGTGACTCCCGGCATCCCGATATAGTCAGCTGATGCCATTGCTGACTATTGGGGGTGAATCTTTGCCCCCCACAGAGAGGGCTCGCAATCTGGGTGTCCTCCTGGATGCACGGCTGTCTTTAGAAGATCACGTGACGGCCCTGGCCAAGGGGGCCTTCTATCAGGTTTGCCTGATTTGCCAGTTGCAGCCCTTTCTGGATCGGGATGCCTTGCGCACAGTTACTCACACCCTTGTCATCTCCTGGCTGGACTACTGTAATGCTCTCTACATGGGGCTCCCCTTGAAGAGCACTTGGAGGCTCCAACTGGTCCAGAAGGCGGGTGCAGGTGGTTATGGGCGCAACCCATTGTGCCCACGTGACACCCCTCCTGTGTGAGCTGCACTGGCTCCCAGTGGGCTTCCGAGTGCGATTCAAGGTGTTGGTCACCACCTTTAAAGCGCTCCATGGCATAGGACCCGGGTACCTTCGAGACTGACTCCTGCCACCAATAGCCTCCCACCGGTCAGTTCGCTCCCACAGAGAGGGTCTCCTCAGGGTGCCATTGGCCAAGTTGTGTTGGCTGGCAACACCCAGGGGAGGGCCTTTTTGGTGGGAGCCCCAGCCCTGTGGAACGAACTGCCCCCGGAAATGCGTAAGATCTCTGGCCTCCGAGTATTTCGCTGTGCCCTTAAGACCCTGCTGTTCCGCCAGGCCAGGCTATCAACATAATCATTTTAAATTGGGTGTTTTAAAAATTGGGTTTTAAATTCAGCCAAAACTATTAATAATTTTAAACAATTTTAACTGATGTTGTCTTGTGCTTTTAATAGGCTGTATACTGCCCTGAGTCCCTCGGGAGAAAGGCGGTATAGAAATAAAATTATTATTATTAAATTATTATTATTATTATCCATTGGGTGCTGACATGTCTTGTAGAATTCTGATGGTATACCATCTGGTCCTGGGGTTTTATTATTTTTTTGCTTTTTTCTTGCCTCTATTAATTCTGTCATAGTAATTGGCCTGTTCAGTAATTCTCTATATGTTTCTTCTAATCCTTTGACATCTGTTTTATTTAAATATTGTTTAATATCCTCTTCCAAAATCTCTTCTTGCTCATAAAGTTTTTGGAAAAATGTTTTTGCTATATTCTTTTTGTCCTCATTCCTATGGTATATCCCTCCTATATCATCTTGTAGTTGGTGTATCGTTCTTCTCTCTTTTTTTTTTCAATTTGTACGCCAGTCAGTGTCCTGTTTTATTTGCATGTTCAAAATGATTTTGTTTTGCTAATTTAATTTTTCTTGCTATTTCTGTTTGTGTGATCAAATTAATTTTGTGTTTTGTCAAGTTTATTTTTCCTTTAATTGTTTGGTTTTGGGGGTTCCTTCTGTAACTCAAATTTGTATTTTTTAAGGTCTTTTAACAAATTATCTGTTGTTTGTTGTTTATCTTTGTTTTTCTTCCCCATGTATGCAATTGTCAGGCCTCTTATATAGGATTTTGCTGTATCCCAAATATTCTGAAGAGAGGTTTGCTCCTTTGTGTTTATCTTAAAGAATATATTCATTTCTTTTTCCATCATCTTTGTATAATCTTTGTCTTTTAGTATTTCCTTATTCATCATCCATCTTTTCTTTCTCCGATATCCTTTCCATATTATTTTTACCGGGTTGTGGTCTGCCCAAATATTTGCCATTATTTCTACCTCTTCTAAGTATTTCCTGAGTTCTGTCATCATTCAAATCATGTCTATTCTAGACCATGATTGGTGCGGGCTAGAATAGAATTTTTCCTCTCTATTTACCTCTCTCTGTGCGTCTTGAAGACATAATTCCGGTATCATTTCCTTGATGGTATCTGGAAATGTCTTTCTCTTGGTTTTATTTTTCTTATTGGTAATCTATTTCTATATCCATAATTGCATTAAAATCATCTATAATACAAATATTCTAATATTCCAAGTCTTTTACTTTATCATATATATTTTTGAAAAATTCATTTTGATTCCCGTTTGGTGCATTGATTGAAATCAATAGTATTGTTTTTAGTTCTGTTTGTATCTTGATCATCAAAACCCTTCCATCTCCATCTGTGAATATTTGTTTTGTTTTCAGGTGTTTTTTGATGTAAACTGTGATACCTCTCTTTTTATGTTCTGCAAATGAAGTATATAGATTCCCTAGTCTTGGATTCTGTAACATCCATTTATATTGATTGAAATCATTTTTATTTCCTGTTCCATTTTTATTCTTATCTATTTGTTGTCCTTAGTCTTCTTGTGTTTCTTGTTACTATTTGTGTTTTTCCCCTTCCTCCCTCTCTCTCCACTTTTTCTCTTTCCAATCTTCTCCTTTCCTTTGGTTCTCCTTCTGTTTCTTATGTGGAGTGTTCTTCTTGGCTTTTATTTTCCAGTTCTTCTTTGGTTTCTTAATCTTCCTCTAATACGAAATGTTGTTCGAAAAACTCCTGGGCTTTTTCCAAACTGTCTATCCTAAATTTTTTTGTCTTGCCAAGCGATTAGAATGCCCTCTGGGATTAGGCAATAAAACATCACTTTATATTTGTTTGAGGTAAGAAAATTGTATTTTTCCTCGGGTCCCATACACGCCTTGGAATCTGTTTGAGTGTTATTATCTCCTTCCCTTTATACAAAATTGCTTCATCTCATTTTTTAATAGATTTCTTCCTTTATCGTTTTTTTCGTGAATCTAATGTGCACTTCCTTTGGCAACTTGTGCCTTCACGCATAATTTGTATGCACTCTATAAACCTCATCAATATCCCTTTGTATATCCTCTTTATCCCTCTGTGTTGTTTCTGCCAGGATCTCTGCCATTATCTCACCTAAATCTTCTTTACATTCCACTATGTTCTGGAACCTAAGATAAAAGGATGCCTTCTCCATTTCCAGATATGTGATCGATTCTTCTAGTTCTCTATTAGTTGACATCTGTTTTTGTTCCCACATTTCTATCTTCTTGTCCGTTTGTTCTATTTTTGATTCCACCATTTGGATCCTTTGTTCATTTTTAGCAATATTCTGCTATATTTTTTCTATTTTGTCATCCATTTTCTTTATATTGTCTTTTATTTCTCCCACATCAGATTTCAGATCCTCATGGTTTCTTCTTGTTTCCTCGTGGTTGTTTGCAATAGATTCTTGTGTCTTATTCATTGCTTCCTGGATCATTGCCAATACTGATTGAATATTTTGTACACTGGAAGTGAAGCCTGCCTTTTCTTTATCTGCTCCTAGCATGGTTTCTATCAATCTTTGCTGTGCAGGGGATGCTGTGAGAGATGCTTGGTTCGAGGTTATTTTCTTATTTATTTTGGTCATTGTTGTTGTGTTTGTGCTTGTCATTTTTACTCTTTGTTGTAGATTCTCCCAAAATTTCATACACTAGCTTTCTTTTAATTTCTTAAGTTTGTTGTCTATAACAATATTTAAACTTCGATAAATTTATCTATATAAATATTCTTATCACTCTAATAAGTACTTAACCACTTAACCACTCCATCAGGCAATATATAGTACTATATATCTTTTTATATACTTATTTGACATTTGTAAATTCTATCTTATATGTAAAAGGAGAAGGAAAATAAGGTGAGGGAAAAATTCAAGATTCTAACAATTCATTAATTTGTTCTTGATATAGTTAACATAATATAATCAATCTATAACTATAAATAAATAAATAAATAAATAAAACTAGGCATTACTAAAATTAATATCAATAAACACTAATTACAATCAGTAGTCAGCAGTCAACAATTATTAATAGGTGATATATAATTCTACTCAAATTAATCAATTATATATGTGGTTCGTTATTTTCCTGTCATACAATCCTCTTTCACTCTTGCATCATTTTCTGCTCAGTCATCTGCACAGTTCTTTTTCCTCACTCTCTTGAAATATAATTTTTTTTATTGAAAAAGTTTTACAAATACAAATTTTCCCCCTTTCCCCCCACCCTAACCCAACATTATAAAATACATATAAAGACAATATATAATTCCATCCCAACCCCACCCTAACCCTCCCCCTCCACCCTCTTCCCTCCCCCCCTTGACTTCCATTATATGCAATACTAATATTCCCAAACAATATATATGTTATTCAACCTTCCATATCTTTTTTCTATATTTACTAACATAATCATCAATCCTTTTCAGATAAAAGCGACATAATATTTTCTAGTCTGATACTTATTCTGTACATACTCAATCCATAACTTCCATTCCTGTATATATTTCTCATGTGTCTGATCTTTTAAAAAAGCTGAAATCTTCGCCATTTCTGCAAATCCAGCCATCTTCTGAGTCCATTGGTCAACAGTCGGTAAGGCATCACTCTTCCAATATTGGGCAATCAACAACCTAGCTGCTGTCACCATATACAAAATCAGTTTTGTTTCACCCAATGTAAAGTCTTTAACTATACCCAATAAGAAAAATTGTGGAGAAAATTGTATTTTTTTCTTTAAAACATTTTGCATAACCCACCAAATTTTTATCCAAAAAGCCCTCACCTTTTTGTAAGTCCACCATATATGATAATATGTAGCATCTAAACAATCACATCTCCAACATTTTGCCTGCACATTAGGGTACATACAAGACAATTTCTTGGGGTCTAAATGCCATCTATAAAACATTTTATAAAAATTTTCTCGTAAATTTTGTGACTGTGTAAACTTAACATTCTGAACCCATATTTTTTCCCATGTTTCCATCATAACTGGTTGAGAGAAATTTTGTGCCCATTTAATCATACAGTCTTTAGCTAACTCATTTTCTGAATCCCTTTCTAACAAAACATTATAAACTCTCTTAATATGCATTGGACCTGTCTGCTTTATCTGTTCAACCAATTCTACTTCATATTCCATTAAACCAGTTTGTTGATCTTCTTTCCATCTCATCTGTAATTGATTGTACTGCAACCAAGTCAAAAATTTCCCTTCTTCCAACAGCATATCCAAAGTCTTCAGTCGCCACCTGCCCTCTTCAAAATAAAGTAACTCTTTATATAAGAAACCCCCGAGTGACTTAATATTTGTATTCCACATGGTATCAGCAAGATCCAGCCAGAACAGAATCTTATAATCCCAATTAATTCGGTGCTTCCTCCAGACTCTCATCAAGGCATTTCTAAGTAGATGACTATTGAACACTTTATCCACTTTATTGTCATAAAATAGGTATGCATGCCATCCCCATACAAGGTCATGACTTTCTATATTCAACAATTCAATCTTAGTTTTCCCAAACCAATCACTTAATTGTATCAATGCAGTTGCTTCATAATATAATCGAAGGTTTGGAAGTTTAAGACCACCTCTCTCACGAGTATCTTGCATTATTTTCAGTTTAACTCTTGGTTTTTTATCATTCCAAATAAATTTATTCAGTCCTTTTTGCCATTCTAGCAGTGGTTTATCTGATTTAAGCACCGGTATCATTTGAAATAAAAAGATAAGTCTAGGTAAAACATTCATCTTTACTGCTGATATTCTTCCAAGCAATGATAACTGCAGTTTCTTCCAATTTTGCATGTCTTTTTGTATCTTTTGGCACAAAACCTCATCGTTATTTTGAAACAATTTAACATTTGAATCTGCGATTTGTACTCCTAAATATTTGACCTTTGAGACAATTTCGAAACCTGCCATTCTTTCCAGTTCCTTTTTTTTTCTCTCTGTCAAATTTTTGACAATCATTTTAGTTTTTTTCTGGTTCAGCCTAAAACCAGATACCATGCCATAATCTTCTATAATATCTTTCATCTGAATTATTGAATTCATAGGTTGTGATAGGGTAACAACCAGATCATCTGCAAATGCCTTAGTTCTATAGTCCTCTTGCCTTATAGCTATTCCAGTCAAAGAGTTCGAGTCCCGTATTGCATTAAGTAAGACTTCTAAAGTTAGAATAAATAATAACGGGGATAATGGACAGCCTTGTCTGGTGCCTTTTTGTATATTGAAATTCGATGTTAGACATCCATTTGTGATAAGTTGTGCATATTGCTCTTGATAAATTGCACCAATCGCTTGTATAAACCTCTCCCCCAAATCCATTTTTTCCAGAGTCTTAATTATAAAGTTCCAATTCACTCGATCAAAGGCTTTTTCCGCATCCAAAAAAACCAGCACTGCAGAGATCTGTTTATTCTTATCTAGATAGTCCATTAAATCTATAACTTGCCTAACATTCTCTTTCATATATCTGCCTTCAATAAATCCTGCTTGGTCATGATGAATTACCTTTTGGATAACTGGCATCAATCTGTTGGCTAATACTTTTGCAAAGATTTTATAATCTGTATTTAATAGAGATATTGGTCTGTAATTTTCTGGTTTCTTAAGACCTGATTCTTCTTTCGGAATCAATGAGACAAAAGCTGTTTTCCATGAGGAAGGTATCTTACCTCCTAATTGTATATTACAAAATAAGTCTTTAAGATGCTCAATCATTTCCTCTTGTAGAGTTTTATAGTAAACTGCAGTTAGGCCATCCATCCCTGGAGCTTTAGCTGTTTTTAATTGTTTTATAGCAAAACTGATCTCCTCAACTGTTATCAATTGTTCCAAACTTTTCTTTTGAGTTGTTGAGATTTTTGAAACTCTTTTGTTTTCTAAATATTCATCTATAGTAATATTCTGTATATCATCTTTAGCATATAACTTAGTATAATATTCCAAAAAGGCTTTTTTAATTAGTTCTTGTTGATAAACTTCAGTACTATCAATAATTCGTGTAGATGCTTGTTTCCTCAAAGTATACGCCAACCACCTGCCCGGTTTATTAGCATTGGTAAAAGTATTATGCTTTGCAAATTGTAAGTTAGTTGCCGTTTGGTCTGCTATAAGCATTTGAAATTGATTCTTCAAGAGTTTTATGGCCATTTGCAATTTTCCATCTGTTGGGTTTTGTATCAGTTGTTGTTCTTTCTTTTTTAATCTCAGATTCCAATTGTAATCTCTTCTTCTGCTGATTCTGTCTATGTTTAGAGTTCATTTGAATTAGTACTCCCCGCATATATGCTTTGCCTGCATCCCAAACTGTTTTGATAGGGGTACCTTTATTCAAATTCAGTTTAAAAAACTCCTTTAGGTGCTTTTTAAGTTCAATTATATTTTTTTCATATCTAAATAAATTCTCATTTACTCTCCAGGATCTTCTTTCTCTTTTGCCCATCTCGATTTCCATCCAGACCGGACTATGGTCAGTCAGAGTCCTAGGAAATATCTTTATTTTCTTAACTTTAGAAAGTAAGTTAGTGGTTAAAAGAAAAAAGTCTATCCTGGAAAAGGATTTATGCCTGTCTGAGTAAAAAGTAAAGTCCAATTCATTTGGGTTTCAAACTCTCCAAATATCTTTCAATTCCAAGTCCTCTTTCAGTTCAAAAAAAGCTTGTGGTAATTTATTCCCTATTTTGGCTGTAGTTTTTTTATCAATTCTAGGTTGAATTACTCCATTCCAGTCGCCCATTATTATAATAGTTGAATAATTCCAATCCAAAATTTTTAGATGAAGCAACTTATAAAAATTTTCCTGCTGCTGATTTGGAGCATATATTCCGACCAACAAGATTGGTCCATTATCTGTAATAATTTCAATTGCAATATATCTTCCATCTTTGTCTACTTCGATAGTTTTAGCTACAAGTCTTTTGTTTATATATATCACCACTCCATTCTTCTTTTCCAAATTTGAAGCAACAAATTGCATTCCCAATCTTGAATTTATCAAATATTTCTGATCTTTCAATTTTATATGAGTCTCCTGTAAGCAAATAACATCATTGTGAAATTGTTTCAAATAATGAAATATCTTCCTTCTTTTTTGTGGAGAGTTCAATCCATTAACATTCCAAGACAAAAATTTAAGTGCCATTTGATCCTGTCTGAAGTTTTGAGAGCAATTGTTGAAGATTCTTTTCTACAGTAGTAATCTTCTGTTTAGCTCCTCCCATGACTTCAGCTTGTTGCTTATCTTTGGTTCTTTTTTCACGTTGTGGCTTAGAATATTCTTGCTGCTGTTCCTTCATTTGTTTAGACATCGCTCTAGTTATGCGTTGCTCTTCCATTTTGGATGTTGTCAATTCAAGAGCCATCGCCTCCTCTGTGATGGTTTTAGACATTTCTTCCAAAGGAGAAGCTTCAAATGGTGCAAAGGGATCAACCACAACACCACCTACTGCTCCCATTGTCTCTCTTGCCTCCTTTTGCGACTGCCTTATTTTTGCTTCTGTTTCTTGATCAAACTCAGCTTGTAGTTGAGCTTCCTTATCTATTGGTGAAGATGTGCGTGGAGGAGGAGAGCCCGCTTTCAGAACATTATAATAAAATTCTTCTGCTTTCGCAATAGTATTAAGGCGGTATCTCACTCCTCGCAGCCTCAATATTACACCTGTTGGAGCATCCCACCTGAATTGTATATTCTGTTTTTTCAATTCTGCCACCAAAAATCCAAAATCCTTTCTATCTCTTAACATTTTGGGTGGTAATTCTTTAAAGACTCCAATCTCACTTCCATCAACTTGAACAGTTGTAACAAAGGAATTTTGCAAAATTTCATTTCTCATTCTTCTGTCTGTAAAATATATCACCACATCTCTAGGCAGTTGCCTTTGTACCGCCACACGAGAATTAACTCTGTACACCTTGTCAATCTTGCACAGAACCACACCTGGTTCTACTTTCAACATAACTGCCAAAGCCTCTGCACAAATTTTCCTAAGATCTTCCCTGCTGTTCTCTTTTACACCTCTCAGTCTAATAGCATATTCCATTGATCGAAATTGCATCATAGTAATCTCATTTTGCATTTTTTGTGTAACTTCTTCAATTTCAATCATTCTTGAATCAGAGGCTCTAAATTTAGTCTCCATCTCTGAGGCAAGATTATCCACTTTTTTGTCAATCTGCAACACTACCTCAGACAGGCCTTTAGCAACTGTTTGAATATCTTGTTTAACTGCTTCATATTTCTCTTGAACAATTCCTTTGACCTCCTGCTCTGATCTTTGAATTTCTTTAATGATACGGTCATAATAGCTTTTTTCCTTTGTCTGAGTTTGCAGCTGCACTGTTTGAGGCTGCTTCTGCTTATGAGTGGGGGAATCCCCCCCCTGCTTGCTTTGTTGCCATTTTGCCTCTTACTCTTCCTTTTCCACAAATTCTAACAACTTTTCCCAAAAGATTCTCCAGATTCAGTAAGGTCTAAAACAATCAATTGATACTTTTTTTCCCTTATTTTCTTTTATTTTTTGCTATTTTTCTTTTCCTTCCAGCCGGATTTGTTACTGATAGAATGTAACCAGATACACAGTTCAAATTACTTTTGCTTTCAGCTGCTCTTCGCTAAAAGCAAGCGCCATTTTCCCCCCACACTTTCCTTTTCTGTTTCAAGTTGCTTTAATTGTCCAAATATTTCAAAAATTTTTTTTAAATACTTGCAATTTAATAGGAAGTCCAAAACTTTCTCTTTTATTGTTTGGTGGTGAAAGAAGCTGCTGCGCTATCTTGCTCTGCAGTTTGCAGAGTTTCCCAGCTGTCCGGAGCTTCAGCGGCTTGAATAGGGAGTCCCACCCTGTTAACACCCCAGAAATGCCAAAAAAACGCTCTGGGGGTCTCACAGGGGACTCTACCTTATGCCGCCAGCTCTCCTCGTGACGTCCTCTTGGGTCGGAGTTTTTCGAGCTGTTTCTAATCTCTGAAACGGCTCTTTACAGGCAGCTGGGCTGGCGGTCTTCAAAGGACCATCAGCGATGGTCCGAGGCAACACCGGAAGTCCTCTTGAAATATAAATTTTAATGTCTCTCACCAGAAATGTCCAAATATCAGAAATGTCCAACTATCTAAATGTCCAAGTTCAACACTTTTGGGTAGCAAGTTCAAAATTTGTTATTTTCCATGCCAAATCTCTCTATCACTCTTTTAAAGTCACTACTTCTCCAGTCACCATTCTGTTGCCACTGCTCGCTCTCTTTAATGGCTTCTGTCCATCTCACAGTCCTTAATCCTAAACGCTGTCTTCCTACAATTCTGTTTGTTTTATAATCCACACCTCTCTCAAGTCAATGTCCAACTGTATCTGTTAGTTTCCTTCCTTGTCTCCGTCGCTCTCTCACCTTTCACACACTCACCACCTGTCAAAGTTTCTTCTCTCTTCCATCGCTCGTTATCTCCTCCGATCTCTAGATGTTTTCATCCAGCTCACAAATCTAGTCCAAATTGCCTGCCTCTATTCACTTTATTTGTTTTATAATCCACACCTCTTTCCAGTCAAAGTCAGAGTTAATCTGTTGGAGTTTCTTCATTCCCACTGCTCTTTAACTTTCGCGCAGTCACTACTTGTCAAAGTTTCTTCTTCCACTCCTCTCAGCTTTTTGTCGCTGGTTTATGAGGCTACCTTTCTGTTGCTTGCTTTGGAGTCCTGATCTTTCCACTGTATAACTGTAACTTTCTCGATATCCTTTTTTTCTCTCTCGTTACTTGTACCATTGCGATCTATTCTTTCAATTTTCAGTTCCTACTTATCGGCTGTCAGCACTTCAGGCCAGCCAAAATGGCTGGTTTATTTCCCCTCCGGAATTAAGAGGTTTCTCCTGAACCTTCGGGATGGTTGCTTTCCCCACGAGGTCCTTAAAGACTCCTCTTTTTTCTATTGATCTCTCAGGGATCAATAGTGCCTAAAACGGCTTCCTGGTTGAGAATATTGGAATTTCAAGAACGGAGCCCATTATCTAATTCCAAACACGTTGACGTCAATGGCAGAAGAGAACAATATCCTGCATTTATTCCTTAGTATAAAGAGAATAATTTTATTATCATTAACATCAGACTAGCTTCTGTGATGAACCCCAGATTTGATACAGCTAAAATTCTTCAGAAAATGACAAAATTCTTTACTTTAGGAATATACTTTAAAAATCACATTTAAATCTTTCAGTATTATAATTCTTTTCAACATAGTATTAACTTATGCTATGATTTAAAACTGAAACAAAGCCAGGGCTGGACACAGATACATCTTATGAGTGAGGGAAATCTCAAATTGCATATAATGTACACCACGCACAAATATCTCTTATCCAAACTTCTTAAAACATCCTTTAAGAGGTCCAATAGACATAAAATATTTCCTTCCCCAAATTAATTTCCTTCTCAAGTAATATGAAATATATTTTAGATTTCTTTTTTTTTAACTTTATCATTTTTATTATATAAAATACAAACAAGAAAATAAAATAGGAAATTAAGGGAGGGAAAGGGAATGAGGAAAAGGGGGTGTGAGATACATGGGGGAAGAGAAGGGCTAGGTAAGGCCCAAGAATTTGAAAGTATACAATAAATTTTGTAAATAAAAAGGGGCCAGCTCAGAAAGATTATTGGTGCAAATAGAAATAGACATTATTTCCATAGCAAGTAAGATAAAGCAGGAATGGTTAAATTGATTACTTTATTAAAGAGGAAAATATGTTCTTATCTGGATATCACTTCTGGAATTTGTGGTTTTGAAGAAAAAAAATGAAACTTTGATCACAGTTTCATTGATTAGAAAGATTTGGTCTTATAGAAATGGCTAGTTATGTAGTCATGTGTAAAAGCAAAAATTGAGGTTGGAGTGTGTTTATCTTGTACTGTGCTAGGAAGAGTTGGAAGATTTCTTAAACCGATTCCCCCAAATTGGGTAGTCTAATTCGTTGTTCCACAATTACATACAAACTGAGCTGAAATTTAATCCTGTTTTTCACATTCCTTATAAAATTGAACAGTTGATTTCACTTCAAGGGCTCCACTCTTAAGAATTACCAGTGCTTCTGAACTTCAAAAAGGATCCTGGAAGACATAATGCATGAATCTTAACCTAGACACTTAATGTACGTTTTTGCCATTAAATTATAATTATGAAAATTGCATTAATATATTTAAGCATATTGAGTTGACCTAGTGTGATATATTTTGAAACAAAAACAACCATGTAAACCCAATCTGAACAAATTGTATGTCCTATTTCTTACAGCAGTGTATGGATATTTTAAATTCCAAAGGTCAAAATTAATCGTTTTGCAGTTGATAATGTAATGAGATTACAATTCGTATTACTTTTTCGTAACTCAGTCATTAGGTCATGTCCGATTTTTGGAAACCCATAGACCACAGCACACAAGGCATCCCATTCTCAAATGTTATCTGCAGCTTGCACAAATTTACGTTTGTTGCATAGATGACACTATTTAACCACTTCATCTTCTGCCATCCCCTTCTCCTTTCGCCTTCTGTCTTCCTCAGCATCAGGATCTTTTCCAATAAGTCTTCTCTCTTCTCATTTAATGGCCAAAGTGTTAGAGCTTCAGCTTCAGCTTCAGCTTCAGCTTCAGTATCTGTCCTTCTAAAGAACATTCAAGTTGCTTTCCTTCAGGATTGATGGATTTGATCTCCTTGCAGTCCAAGTGAAGAGTCTTCTCCAACAACAATTCAAAAGCATCAATTTTTTGGTGCTCATTCTTCTTTATGGTCCAACTCTTCCAGGTATTACTGGAAAAAAAACCCATAGCTTTGAAAATATGGACCTTTGTTGGAAAGGTGATGTCTCTGCTTTTTAATATAACTTTAGCAACGACACACATAATTATTCAAAATGTCTGCATTGTTGGTCTAGAGAAACAATTACATTCAAAGTACTTTATTTCACTGGAGGAACATAGCAGAGTAAGATTTTCAAATTGAATTCATGAATTAAAATAAGATTAGTGACATATTGGTAAAGACTTTAAGGAAGAGGCTTTGAGTCAAAAGAGATGAATTCAACAAGATAAGAATCTTCATGTTTTTTCTTCAAAGTTCCTCCTTTTCAACACCTTGATCACAGCCCTGTGGATATCCTTATTCCGCAAAGTGTAAATGATGGGGTTAAGCAGGGGAGTGATCACAAGGTACAGAACTGCAACCTTTTTGTTCTTATCAGGAGAGGAGCTTGAATGGGGTCTAATGTATATAGACATGATGGTTCCATAGAATAAGGTGACCACAACAAGATGGGAGCCACAGGTGGAGAAAACCTTATAACGTCCCGCAACTGACTGCATTTGAAAAATTGAATGCAGGATGCAACAATAGGAACACACAATAACTGAAAAGGGAACCAGAACTACAAATACTGCTACACAATTAAGTAAGTTTCTGGTGTGGCTTATATCATCACATGCAAGAGCTAGCAAAAAACGCAGCTCACAGTTAAAGTGGTTAATGTGATTAGTACCACAGAAGGAATGACGAAATATTAAAACAATATTGACCATTGAGACGAGGCAGCCTATAATCCAGCAGGAAATGGCAAGGAGATGTTGGTGCTTTCTGTTCATGGCAGAGGCATATCTCAAGGGGTT
>WNWU01013751.1:56428-78538 GCA_012654045.1 Ptyas mucosa
CCCCCCCTCCCCCCCTCCCCTCCCGACTTCACGGAGCAAATACAGGATAAAAAATACCCCAAACTTAAAAAGAATACATAAAATAACTGTCTGTAAATTTAACTCCCTCTTACACAACACACAATTATAAAACAATTAAGTAAAAAGAAAGCAAATCTTACTACCTCTTTGACCATCCAATTTTAAACAAAATAAAATCCATTTAGAATTGAAGCAGTTAATAAAACAATCCAATATTCCATAGTCAAACTAAACAATTTAACAAAAAATTTCATCACTTCTTACCTAAATACCTCATCATAAATCCTTAAATTTGAAACAATTTAAAACAAAACGTTATATAAACCCTTCTTCTGTCCTCCAATTTTTAAACCACTTAAGTCCAATTATAATTAAAATACTTTACAAAAAACATTCACTAACAAAAAATAATACTTAATAATCAAACCTATTATTAATTTAGCAATACATTTTAATAAATCTATTATTACTCATTTTAAACAATTCATACTTAAGCAATTTTTAAAAACAAAAAATTATATAAACCCTTAGAAAATATATATATATATTTTCTAACTAAAAGTTATAGTTAATAATCAAACATATTATAAATTTAACAATACATTTTACTTCTTCTGTAATCTTCTTGATTGTTCTCTTCTTCCACAATATTAAACCAATTCTTGATCTTCTTCCCAACTTCCAACAGTGATTATAATATCTTCAGTTACCACCTACCTTCCTACATAAAGAATACTTCTTTATATAACCCCCCCGAGTGACTTTCTATTTGTACCACATGATATCTGCCAAATTCAGCCACACTATAAATTATTTGATAAATTGCTATTAAGTCTTTCAACTAGATTATTGAATTCATCAACTGTGTTAAGGTAACCACCAAATCATCTGCAAATGCCCTAGGACAATAGTCTTCTTCCCTTTGTGACTATTACACTCAAACAAAAAAAACTCAAATTAACTATCATATTCAGTAAGATTTCTACAGTTACAATTAAATCCATCTTTGTTAAAGTGTTTAATAGTAGGTTTCAATTCACTCAGGCCAAGGTTTACTTCACAACCAAAAACACCAGCATTGCAGTGATCTGTTTATTCTTCTCCAAATGTTCCAAATTATCTGTAATTTGCCTTTCAACAACCTTCCTCACTTAGTTAGCTGGCATTAAACTGTTGGATGTTTTCTTCCAAAATTCAAAATCTATAACCACTTAGATAAGACCTTTTGTGGACCATCATCTCGCCAAGGAGGATTATTTCCCTCCTTAATCTTTTTGCCTGACTTTTTACGAACCTTTTTCTTCACTCTAATTGCACCACCTTTTTTCACTCTGTAGCACTCCTGGGATTTCTGAAGTTGCTGTATACAACCCAATTTTCGCAAAACTGTATCTTCCAATAGTAGCAGCTCTTTAACTACAGTTGGGATTTTCTCCAAAATCCCAGCAACTCCCAAAAATACTTCCTTCTCATTCTGCAATGCCTCCATTTTATTTTCCAAAATCAAAACAGGCTGTTCTGCTTCTTGTTGCAGCTCTCCAATCAACACCTCACTATTAAGTAGAAAGTCTTCATTTGTATCTTTTTTAAAAAAAAATTGATTTATATGCCACCCTTCTCCGGAGACTCAGGGCGGCTTACAATGCGCTAAGCAATAGCCTTCATACTTTTGTATATTTATACAAAGTCAGCTTATTGCCCCCACAAACTGGGTCCTCAATTTACCTACCTTAGAAAGGATGGAAGGCTGAGTCAACCTTGAGCCTTGGTGAGATTCGAACCTGCAATAATTGCAGGCAGCTGATGTTAATAACAGGGCTTTAGACCACTGTACTATCCAAGGCTCTTGTTTTATTTCTTATCTTTATTTCTAACTTGAAAAAAAGTATCAAAAAAAGTATCAAGCTTTTGCAATATTACAGAGGTAATTGACTTCGTAGCTTCTTCAAAAAAATCAGACCTTATTTGTGGATTAAATAACCCAATGTTAATTTCAAAAGGAGCAGCCATCTTCCCCCCCCTTCTTCCCTTTCAAAGAGGACAGGATAGAGAAAGAGAAAAAAAAAAGGAAAAAAAGATTTAAAAAGAGCATTTTGTACTTTATGCTACTGCTTCAAATATTTCAATTATTTTCATCCTTGAATAATCCACTTATTAAGATAGAGTCCTTCGTTTCAAACAGGGTCTTTGTCAATAATTAGTTTTAACTTTCACTTCTTCTCACCCTGTTGAAACTAAAACGCCATCTTGCTTTCCCTTTCTTCCCATTGAAAATTCTTTCTTTAAAAAAAATAAATCCCTTAGAGTTAAAAAATCAAATACTTGCCATTATCATTTCTCCTGCATCTGTTCAGCCAGCTCGAATCAGATATATAAGTTTTAAATAAATTGCTGGGATGAACGCGACATCTAGCTCTGCAAAAAAGGCAGAGACGTCTAAGTTCCGGAGTGCTGACAGGCTTCACGGGGAGCTCTCATCTTCGAGCACCAGATTATAGGCAAAATCCAGTGCTCTTAGGGAGCTCTACCCCTGTAGGCCACCCTACAGCTGATCAGTATTAAAAGAAAACAAATGAGTAGACCCGTGTCTGCAAAATAGAAAAAACAGCCCCTTTCAGCTTCAGTATAGGTTAATTACCATAAGTTGATTTGAACAGCCTCCCGACTCTCAGCTGATTTTCTCTCAGCTGTTTTGGGCAGGAGTCTTTTGCTAGCTGTAAAGAGTGCTGCTAGAGCACATTGTTTTTTCTCCTTGTGCAATTCAAGCTGAAAACGAAACCAAAACTAAAGCAGGTTGTTGGTTTTGCTGTTTGCTTGCAACGTTGGAAAGGCAGATTTCTTTTCTTTTTCCTCATCAAAAAAGGTAGATGCAAACAATGGGAAATTCATGGCAAATGGCAAAAGAGGAGAATTCAAGATTTTAAAACACAAAAGAAAAAAACTCTATTTAACTAGGGAATTGTAATAATTGAGGTACTATTAATTGTATATTGTGTTGACAGCAGAAATGGTTAAGTTGTGGTTTGGAAGAATATATGGTTGAAATTATTTGGTTTATTATTATTGGTAAATATAATTAATGGATTTGTAAGAAATTGGATTGCATGGAAATAATTGGAATATTCATGTTCATATTGATTAACATACAAAAAAGATAGTTATATAACTAATTGATTTATATTAAAATGTTGAATTTGTATTGAACAACTGTAATATTACATAATTAACCAATGTGAGGGTGGATATAAAATAGATGACAATGGGAAGGGGTATAATATAGAATAGAAGTGAAAAATTGAATTTGATTAAGATTAGAGATGAGGATGAAGGGTAATATTGGTTTTTTAAAAAAATAGATAAGGAATAAATATGGCAAAAAGGAAATATAGAAATTGTAAATTTAATTGAAATGACTAAACACTGTTTAAATTTGTGAACCGGCCAAATACTCTGTTCAAAGAAAATACATTGTATGTTTGTATGTGTGTTTCTAATTATTGCCATTTATTCATATTTGTTCTCTTTTATTCTTTAAAGTTTAACAATTCGTTCTTTATCTTAATATCTTTATATTTGTTTGGGGTTGGTTTTCTTCCCTTTCATCTTTTTTATTGTACAGCAATCTTTCTCCTCAAACCTACCACCTCTCTCTTTTCTTTCCTTCTTACTTTCTCTTTCCCCCTCTTCTTCTCCTCCCTACTTCCTCTTCCTTTCTTCTTCTCCTCCTCTCTTCCTCCCTCTCTTAACCACCCTCCTACTCTAATTTCCCTTCCCTTCCTTCATCCCTCTCTATTGCTGTATCCTTTTATGCACATGGACTACTCAGAGGGCTGAAAAAGTTATTTTTGACTGGTCCTTGCACTTTTGACCAGTCCTCGAACTGACAACTGTCCTCACATTTTACGTTTTTGCCCTATCTTATCACCATGGTGAAATGGTGAGAAGCAGCTGTGAAATGAGTGACACCATTTTTAAGAATGTATAATGGGCATAAATGATGACCAGTCATAAGTGCGAAGTCTGGTCAAAAGTGCGAGGACCTGTCAGAAATCACTTTTTTCAGCCCTCTGGGTAGTCCTTTTGTGCACATGGACTAATCAGAGGGCTGAAAAAGTTATTTTTGACAGGTCCTCACACTTTTGATCAGTCTTTTTTTATTTTGAAATTTACCAGTAGCCGCTGCATTTCCCACCCCCGGCTTATACTCGAGTCAATAAGTTTTCCAAGTTTTTTGTGGTAAAATTGGGGGCCTCGGCTTATATTCGGTTTGGCTTATACTCAAGTATATACAGTAATAACATATGGGTGAATCAATGCTTCCATTGTTGAAAGCCAGACTGGTATCCTCAAACAATGTTGTTCTTTAGTTTTCTCCCATAACATCATTACTGCATTTCTTATATAGTGTCTCTGAAAATATCCATGTATCTTATTTTTCCCATACCACAGAAAAGCATGCCACCCCAGTTGAAAATCATGTCCTTCCAGAGTCAATAATTTTGTGTTCCTCAATACAATCCACTCTTTCATCCATGTTAGTACTGCAGCCTAGTAATATAATTCCCAGTTTGGCAATCCAAAACCACCTCTGCTTCTTGTATCTGCATCATTTTCAGCCCAATTCTTGCTTTTTTCCCTTGCCAAACATATTTGTGTATTGTTTTGTTAAGTTCCTCAAAGAAATTTTTTTCCAGTTTCATCAGAATTGCTTGGAATAAATACAATAGTCTTGGTAATATATTCATTTTAATTGTTGCTACTCTTCCGAACAATGATAATGGTAAGTTTCTCCATTTTTCCAGGTCTCTTTGAATTTGTTTCATCTACTTAAAATAATTATCTTCTTTAATTGTTACACATCTTGCTGTCAACTGAATCCCTAGGTACTTAACTTTCTTAACAATCTGGATGTCTGTTCTCTTTGTTAACTCTATTTTTTGCTTGTAAATAATGTTTTTAACTAAAATCTTAGTTTTCTCTTTATTTATTTTAAGACCTGTCAGTTCTCCATATTCTTCTATTTTTAAAATTAATTTAGGTCCTATTATTAGTGGATCTTCCACAATAAAAGCCAAGTCATCTCCAGACGCCTGTGACTTGTACTGTTCACTTTTAATCTCCATACGTTTTGTCTCCGTATCCTATCAAATGTCTCTGTTTAATATTTCCAATGTCAATATAAACAATAATGGGGATGGGATCATCCTTTTCTTCTATCTTTCTTAATGTTAACTTCCTCATTCATGTCTCCATTTACCATTATTTTTGCGGTCTGTTTATGATATATCGCCTTGATCATGTTAACAAATTTCTTCCCAAAGTCCATCTTTTTTAATTGGATTAACATAAACTGCCAATTCACATTGTCAAATGCTTTCTGTGCATCTAGGAAAACCAGCACCATTTGCTTCTCTGGATGTGCTTCATAATACTCCAAAGTATTACTTGACATTTTCTTGATTCTATGCCTCTGTTTATATAACCCAGGATTTTATTAGCTTTTTTTTTTGGCTGCTACTGCACACTGCTGGCTCATATTCAAGTGATCATCCACTAAGACCCCAAGGTCCCTTTCACAGTTACTATTTCTGAGCCAAGTCTCACCTAATCTATACTTGTATCTTTGATTTTTCATGCCTAAATGTAAAACTTTGCTTTTCTCCACATTGAAATTCATGTTGTTGGATGGGCCCATTGTTCAAGTTTTCAATGTTTTTTTGGACCTTGAACTTGTCTCCCAGTTTGTTGGTTATCCCTATCAGTTTAGTGTCATCTGCAAATTTGACGAGTTCCCCTTCTATTCCCTCACCTAAGTCATTTAGATTTACTTTATCGTTCCCAAGGGAATGCAGTCATTGTGATGAGATTCTTGTATCATGATTGTGTAGCAATAAAAAATTCTGTTTTGAGACTCTTAACTAGTAGTTGCGGTTGCTCTCACCTGACAATTATGGAGAATCTTCTCCTGAACGACCTGTCAGCCTCCGCTCTTTCATTGCTTACTTGCTTGGCTGCCATGAAATGAGGGGAGGGTGGAGCAATTGGAATTCTTGGGAGGGGGGAAGTGAGCTGGAGGAGAAGGAAGGGAGAAAACTTTGCTGCAGCATTTTCTTTGAAGCTGATAACATCTGAAGGTCAACGGTCGTGGCATAGCAGGAAGATGACACTACCAGACGTTTGCACCCACATAACTTGTGGAGAAAATGTGGATTGGATTATTTACGCTGGACAGTTGGGGGCAATGCTTTCTATATGTGATTTTTGTGCCTTTGCTTCAGACCTTGCTTTTCTTTGGTTGCATTCAGCTCTCACTCAGTAAAAGTACCTTTCTCTATGAAAATGAAGTTGGGTTTTTCTGTCTTGAGTGTTGAAAGGAGGCATGCCTGACAGGACCTCTCAGGAAAATTGAAAAATCATTCTTGTGTGACTGAACATTTGGCAACGAACATATATTTTCCATCTATTTAGTCCACATTACCAGAACAATCATTGTCATATTTGATTTTGGTAAATAAAGTATCAGAAGCCCAACATCTGTCCATATCTGTATTCTCCCCTAATTGACTGAATTCCCAAACCCTTTATCATCCATTCTTACTTGGAAACTAGTTCATAGCAACATAAAAATTTAACACAAATTGATGAGGTAAAAAATTATTTTCTTTACATCTCATAACATTAATTAGGAGATTTAAAGAAGGACCAAAACATTTGTAATGATTTACTGAAGAGGACAAAGGGGAATGGAGTAATTTCCCTTAAGTGGGCCTCTAGTTGATAAAAGCTCCCCCCATATTAAAGAAGGAAGATAACATGTTCCCATTTCTCTTCAGATCCTGGATAATTGCTTCATTAAGGTAAAGTATGTTTCAAGGTGACTTCAGCTCCTGTGGATTTAACTGATACCATTTTCTTGGCAATCAAAGACAATCTCTCTCCCTCCCTCCCTCCCTCTCTCCCTCTCCCTCTCCCCCCCTCTCTGTCTCTCTCTCTTTCTTTTTCTAGGATGTCTCTTCAACTTTCCACTCCAGCTATGGTCCCATTTCTATTAAGTGACCAGGAATCTACATCTCATGTAGCTTCCAGAAAGCAAGACCTGTGGTTGCTGCACAAATCCCAGTGAATTATGCCTAAACATAGGTAAATTTTGTCATTTCAGAACCCCATGAGATATTGTCATCATAATTCATGCATAATGGTAGGTTCCATAGAATAGATCTTATGATCTCTGCAGGATCATAAGACAATCTAAGAAATGCATAAATAACAATCTAGTTAGTTTATAATATAAAGGGGCTGTTCAAAAGATATTGAGAACATTGAAATGATTGATATGGGCTAGAAGTTTATAAGTTTCAACATTATTGGTAACTTTGAATGGAGGGGATCCTGACTGCATTCTTTCCCAATGGGCAAAGGACTTTTTACAAAGCTACTTAATGACATATATTCATTCTATGGAGATTAGAAACAAAGGTAGGCAGTGTTTTGTATTACTTCTTACTGTCCTTCCCTCTGATATTTGTCACTCTTGCTAAAAATGGTCTATAGCCCTCCTACAGGTATTAGGCAGAAGTTCCAGATTCTATCAATGCATTGATTTCTCTCTACAGGGTAAATTGTGTATCAATCATTTCAACATCTAAATTTAATCACAACAATCAAAGACAGGAGTTGATTCATTATCTGGGAAATATCTGTTGTATTTATCTGGGAAATACAACAACAAGTGTGATAATCTGTTCACAATGCCTTTGGTAATGTTCTGTACTAATCAAAAGATAGAATCCAGATTCATTGGAAATCAAGGTTGGTTAACTGTGTTATAGTGGATGTACAGATTTTTCTTCCTCTTCCCTATGCATATTTTACATTTAAACTTGTTGTCCAACGTTATCTCTGCTCTGTAGGCAGAATGGCAAGATGGGGGCTGAGAACTTCACTTCAGAAAAAGGGTTCATCCTCTTGGGACTTACCTCTGATAAAAATCAACGCATTGTGCTATTTGTGATCTTCCTAACAATGTACTTGCTCACAGTTTTGGGTAACCTGCTGATCATCATATTGGTGCACATGGATGCTCAACTGCACACACCTATGTACTTCTTTCTCAGCCATCTGGCAATCTTGGATATAGCGTATGTCACTTGCTCTTTGCCTCAGATGTTAGCCCACATTTTGGCTGGAAAAGGAGTGGTTTCCTTGATAGGTTGCATATTACAGGGAGGCACTGGTCTGAGCTTGGGCAGTACTGAATGTTTGCTGTTGGGTGTCATGGCTTATGATCGCTACTTGGCCATCTGCAACCCCTTGAGATATGCTTCTGCCATGAACAGAAAGCACCAACATCTGCTTGCCATCTCCTGCTGGATCATAGGCTGCCTTGTCTCAATGGTCAATATTGTTTTAATATTTCGTCATTCCTTCTATGGTTCCAATCACATTAACCACTTTAGCTGCGAGCTGCGTTTTTTGCTAGCTCTTGCATGTGATGATGTAAACCGTACCAGAGACTTACTTAATTGTGTAGCAGTATTTGTAGTTCTGGTTCCCTTTTTGGTTATCGTGTGTTCCTATTGTTGCATCCTGCATTCAATTTTTCAAATGCAGACAGTTGCAGGACGTTATAAGGTTTTCTCCACCTGTGGCTCCCATCTTATTGTGGTCACCTTGTTCTATGGAACTGTCATGTCTATATACATTAGACCCCATTCAAGCTCATCACCTGATAAGAACAAAAAGGTTGCGATTTTGTATATTGTGGTCACTCCCCTTCTTAACCCCATCATTTACACTTTGCGGAATAAGGATATCCACAGGGCTGTGATCAAGGTGTGGAAAAGAAGGAACTTTGAAGAAAAACCATGAAGATTTTTATTGTGTTGAATTCATCTCCTTTGACTCAAAGCCTCTTCCTTAAAGTCTTTACCAATATGTCACTAATCTTATTTTAATTCATGAAATTAATTTGAAAATCTTACTCTGCTATGTTCCTCCAGTGAAATAAAGTACTTTGAATGTAATTGTTTCTCTAGATCAACAATGAAGACATTTTGAATAATTATGTTTGTCATTGCTAAAGTTATATTAAAAAGGAGAGACATCACCTTTCCAACAAAGGTGTCAAATCTATGAATTTTTTTCCAGTAATAATGTATACCTGGAAGGGTTGGACCATAAGGAAGGATGAGTGCCAAAGAATTGATGCTTTTGAATTGTTGTTGGAGAAGACTTTTCACTTGGACTGCAAGGAGATCAAATCCACCAATCTTGAATGAAATCAGCCTGAGTGTTCTTTGGAAGGACAGATACTGAAGCTGAAGCTCAAACACTTTTGCCATCAAATGAGAACAGAGAAGACTTATTGGAAAAGATCCTGATGTTGGGAAAGACAGAAGGCAAAAGGAGAAGGGATGGCAGAAGATGAGGTCGTTAAATAGTATCATCTATGCAACAAACATAAATTTGGGCAAGCTGCAGGAGACTCTGAAGAATGGGATGCCTGATGTCCTGTGGTTTCTAAAAATCAGACTTGACTTAATGACTGACTTATGAAAAAGTAATACGCATTGTAAGCTCATTACACTATCAACTGGGAAATGTTTAATTTCGACCTTTGGAATTTAAAATATCCATACACTGCTGTAAGAAATAGAACATACAATTTGTTCAGATTGGGTTTACATGGTTGCTTTTTTTCAAAATATATCACACTATGTCAAGTCAATAGGCTTAAATATATTGGTGCAATTTTCATAATTATAATTCAATGGCAAAAATGTACATTAAGTGTCTAGGTTAAGATTCATGCTCTCGGCCTGTCGTCCCGCCCGAGCTTGATGTGAAAAAACAACTCCACACTTTAAGAAGGAGTAGCCAGAACTCTTTACTGGAACACAGCCAAAAGCAGCAAGGCAAAGTAACGAACAAGCCGGAAAAATTAATAAAGTCAGTGCTACCGGAGGCAGCCAGGTGGCGCTATATATCTGAACCTGGCATAAAGCAAACCTAACATCCGGCAAATAAAAGAACCTTGGGACATTCCCCTCCCTCCACAGCTGTTTGGCAGCACCGCGCCTCTGTTCACGTCACAGAAGCGTGTTTAGGAAAACGTTAACAGCCACGCCTCCCTGCCGTTGTCTCTGCTGCTCCTGGCTTTGTTTGTAGCTGCCTCCTGCTGTGAAGTGCCGCTGTGAGTGTCGCTGTAACTCTGTAAGTCCGACAGCTCTGGCTGCGTTCTGCCTTTTCTAATCTCCGTCCCCCCCCCATAAGTGATGGCGAGCCTGTTCACGGCTCGACACATGCATTATGTGTTCCAGGATCCTTTTTGAAGTTCAGAAGGACTTGTAATTTTTTTAAAAAAAAATTTTTTTTATTTATATGCCACCCTTCTCTGGAGACTCAGGGCAGCTTACAATGTGTTAAGCAATAGCCTTCATACTTTTGTATATTTATACAAAGTCAGTTTATTGCCCCCATAATCTGATTCCTCATTTTACCTACCTTAGAAAGGACGGAAGGCTGAGTCAACCTTGAGTCTGGTGGGATTTGAACTTGCAGTAATTGCAGGCAGCAGATGTAAGTGGATGTTAATTACTGCCTTAGTCTACTGAGCCACCAGAGCTCGGTTTGTGTGGAGTCCTTGAAGTGAAATCTACTGTTCAATTTTAAGAAGGAATGTGAAAGACAGAATTAAAGTTCAGCTCAGTTTGTATGTAAGTGTGGAACAAAGAATTAGACTACCCAATTTGGGGAAATCGGGTTTAAGAAATCTTCCAACTCTTCCTAGCACAGTACAAGATAAACACTCCAACTTCAATTTTTGCTTTTACACATGACTACATAACTAGCCATTTCTATAACACTAAATCGTTCTAATCAATGAAACCGAGATCAAAGTTTCATTTTTTTTCTTCAAAACCACAAATTCCAGAATGATATCCAGATAAGAACATATTTTCCTCTTTAATAAAGTAATCAATTTAACCATTCCTGCTTTATCTTCCTTGCTATGGAAATAATGTCTATTTCTATTTGCACCTAGTAATCTTTCTGAGCTGTCACCATTTTTATTTACAAAATTTATTGTATACTTTCAAACTCTTTGGCCTTATGCTCCCTTCTCTTCCCCCATGATTCTCACACCCCCTTTTCCCCATTCCCTTTCCCTCCCTTAATTTCCTATTTTGTTTTCTTCTTTGTATTTTATATAATAAAAATGATAAAGTTAAAAAAAGAAATCTAAAATATATTTCATATTACTTGAGAAGGAAATTAATTTGGGGAAGGGAACATTTTATGTCTATTGGACCTCTTAATGGATGTTTTAAGAAGTTTGAATAAGAGATATTTGTGGGTGGTGGGTGTACATTATATGCAATTTGAGATTTTCCTCACTCATAAAATGTATCTGTGTCCAGCCATGGCTTTGTTTCAGTTTTAAATCATAGCATAAGTTAATACTATGTTGAAAAGAATCATAATACTCAAAGATTTAAATGTGATTTTAAAAGTATATTCCTAAAGTAAAGAATTTTGTCATTTTCTGAATTATTTTAGCTATATCAAATCTGGGGTTCATCAGAGAGGCTAATCTTATGTTAATGATAATAAAATTATTCTCTTCATACCAAGGAATAAATGCAGCACATGGATCTCTTCCGGCGGTGTCAATGTGTTTAGAACTAGAGAATGGAGCTCCATTCTTGAAATTCCAATATTCCCAACCAGGAAGCCATTTTAGGCACTATTGATCCAGGAGAGATCAATAGAAAAAAGAGGAGTCTTTAAGGACCTCGTTGGGAAAGCAACCATCCCGAAGGTTCAGGAGAAACCTCTTAATTCCGGAGGGGAAATAAACCAGCCATTTTGGCTGGCCTGAAGTGCTGACAGCCGATAAGTAGGAAGTGAAATTTGAAAGAATAGATCACAACGGTACAAGTAACGAGAGAGAAAAAAATTATATCAAGAGAGGTACAGTTATACAGTGGAAAAAGAGAACAGAGAGATCAGGACTCCAAAGCAAGCAGCAGAATGGTAGCCTCATAAAGCGGCAATGAAAAGCTGAGAGGAGTGGAAGAAGAAACTTTGACAAGTAGTGACTGCACAAAAGATAAAGGGCGGAGGGAACGAGGGAACTCCAGTGGATTAACTCTGACTTTGATTGGAAAAAGGTGTGGATTATAAAACAAATACAGTGAATAGAGGCAGACGATTTGGACTAGATTTGTGAGCTGGATGAAAACATCTAGAGATCAGAAGAGATAACGAGCGATGGCAGAGAGAAGAAACTTTGACAGGTGGTGAGTGTGTGAAAGGTGAGAGAGCGGCGGAGATGAGGAAGGAAACTAACAGATACAGTTGGACATTGACTTGAGAGAGGTGTGGATTATAAAACAAACAGAATTGTAGGAAGACAGCGTTTAGGATTAAGGACTGTGAGATGGACAGAAGCCATTAAAGAGAGCGAGAGGTGGAAACAGAATGGTGACTGGAGAAGTAGTGACTTTAAAAGAGTGATAGAGAGATTTGGCATGGAAAATAACTAATTTTGAACTTGCTACCCAAAAGTGCTGAACTTGGACATTTAGATAGTTGGGTATTTCTTATATTTGGACATTTTTGGTGAGAGACATTAAAATTTATATTTCAAGAGAGTGAGGAAAAAGTACTGTGCAGATGACTGAGCAGAAAATGATGCAAGAGTGAAAAAGGATTGTATGACAGGAAAATAATGAACCACATATATAATTGATTAATTTGAGTAGAATTATATACCACTTATTAATAATTGTTGACTGCTGACTATTGATTGATAATTAGTGTTTATTGATATTAAATTTAGTAATGCCTAGTTCTATTTATTTATTTATAGTTATACATTGATTATATATATTATGTTAACTATATCAAGAACAAATTAATGAATTGTTAGAATCTTGAATTTTTCCCCTCACTTCCCTCACCTTATTTTCCTTAAGTGGTTTAGTACTTATTAGAGTGATAAGAATATTTATATAGATAAATTTATCGAAGTTTAAATATTGTTATAGACAACAAACTTAAGAAATCAAAAGAAAGCTAGTGTATGAAATTTTGGGAGAATCTACAACAAAGAGTAAAAACGACAAGCACAGGCACAACAACAATGACCAAAATAAATAAGAAAATAACCTCGAACCAAGTATCTCTCACAGCATCCCCTGCACAACAAAGATCGATAGAAACCATGCTAGGAACAGATAAAGTAAAGGGAAAACAAAATATTTTGTTCACTTCCAGTGTACAAAATATTCAATCTGTATTGGCAATGATCCAGGAAGCAATGAATAAGACACAAGAATCTATTGCAAACAACCATGAGGAAACAAGAAGAAACCATGAGGATCTGAAATCTGATGTGGGAGAAATAAAAGACAATATAAAGAAAATGGATGACAAAATAGAAAAAATACGGCAGAATATTGTTAAAAATGAACAAAGGATGCAAATGGTGGAATCAAAAATGGAACAAACGGACAAGAAGATAGAAATGTGGGAACAAAAACAGATGTCAACTAACAGAGAACTGGAAGAATAGATCACATATCTGGAAATGGAGAAGGCATCCTTTTATCTTAGGTTCCAGAACATAGTGGAATGTAAAGAAGATTTAGGCGAGATAATGGCGGAGATCCTGGCAGAAACAACACAGAGGGATAAAGAGGACATACAAAGGGATATTGACAAGGTTTATAGAGTGCATACAAATTATATATGAAAGCACAAGTTGCCAAAGAAAGTGCACATTAGATTCACCAAAAAAACGATAAAGGAAGAAATCTATTAAAAAATGAGATGAGGCAATTTTGTATAAAGGGAAGGGGATACTAACTGTTAAGTTGGGTGAATTAGGACTCAGCAAGCCAGGCAGTGAGTGACAACAGCTCTTTATTTCAGGGTGAGAATCCAGCAACTGACCAGGGGAAACAGCTCCCCTTTTATACCTTGCAGCTGTGGTGGTCAGCCAATCAGCTGATGGTCAGTTAATTCAAACTTCCCGCCCAAACTTATATACATAACACTCCTCCCCTCCCAGAAGTCACTTGGGGTAACTATTTACATACAAAGTCTCTCAGGTGACTAGGGCGTGTCCGCACCCTAGTTGACCTGTGCAGTTCAGTCGGAGGCGCGGCATTGAGCAGGTCGGAGGAACTCCCTGTTTCTCCCTGCTCCACCAATGGGGCCTCTGCGATTTCTTCCTGGCCGGTGACTTCTTCGGCTGGTTGATCCTCCGTGATGGGGCGGTGCTGGAACTCCGGATCCCCAGATAAGTCCTCCACCTGCCTCGGGGTTGAGCTAGCTTCGGAGTTTTGTTGGAAGTCAAGGACTGGCTCGGTCAGGAAATCTTCCATGTTGTCGGTCAAACGTTTCCACAACTGGTCAATGTGTCGGTGCCAAATCCTCCCATCTCCCATATCTATTCTATATGACTTGGGGCCTGTTATTTCTGTGATTACCCCTGTCTCCCAGAGAGGGCCATTCCCGTAATTCCTTGCGAATATGGGTGTGCCTATTGTAAACTCTCTAAGCTTCCTCTCACTCCTTCTGATGTTGTCTGGGGAATAGTTGGGGTGTAGCCTGACTATAACCCCCCTGAGTTTCCTTCCCATTAAGAACTCTGCCGGGCTTCTACCTATGGCGGTGCAGGGTGTGGAATGTTGGGCCATGAGAAATTTATCTATCCTCTCCTGCCAGTTCCCTGGGTCCAGGCATGAGAGTGCTTCCTTGGTCATTCTTACAAATCTCTTCGCCAATCCATTACTAGCCGGATGAAACGGGGTGGATAGTACGTGCCTGATCCCTAGCCCTACTAAATAGCTTTCGAACTGGGTGGCTGTGAACTGGGGCCCATTGTCTGAAACTAGGGTGTCTGGTAACCCATGTTTGGTGAATAGTTGTCTCAGTTCTCTGACTATGGCATCGGTGGTGGTGGCTTTCATGAGCTTAATCTCCAGCCACTTCGAGTAGGCATCT
Source organism: Ptyas mucosa (assembly GCA_012654045.1). Lineage (NCBI taxonomy): Eukaryota > Metazoa > Chordata > Lepidosauria > Squamata > Colubridae > Ptyas > Ptyas mucosa. The sequence continues at coordinate 71,465 of WNWU01013751.1, forward strand.
ACTACAACCATAAACGTTTGGCCGTGGAACGGGCTGGCAAAATCTATGTGTATCCTGGACCAGGGTCCTTGGGGTCTCTCCCACTCCCTTACTGGTGCTGTCGGGGGATCTGGTCTAGATTCCTGGCAGGGCTGACACTTCCCCACCCATTCAGTGATGTCTTTGTCCATTAGCAGCCACCAGACATAGCTCCTAGCTAACCCTTTCATACGTACAATCCCCGGATGCCCATCATGCAAAATCCCCAACACTTTCTCCCTTAGGCATAAGGGAACAACGACCCGATCGCCCCACAAAAGACAACCCCCTTGCACAATTAACTTGTCTTTTTTGTTTTCAAATTGTTTGAATTTCCCACCCTCAGTCTTTTCCGGCCACCCCCTCATGACCCAGCTTGAGACCTTGCGGATCACGTGGTCCCTGGTTGAGGCCCTTGCTACCTCTGCTGAAGTAATGGGTCCCGAGTCCAAAACATCAATCAGCAACACTGGAATGCCGGGTGTGGGGTCCTCCAAACCGTCCAGTAATGGGCAACGGCTGAGGGCGTCGGCGTTGCCCATGTTCACCCCTGGTCGATGTACCAGGCGATACGAGTAGGCTGCCAGGAAGATGTCCCAGCGTGATATCCTGGGTGATAGGGCTGCCAGTGTCAGTCGGTCTCCTGCGATGAGACCCAGAAGGGGACGATGGTCCGTGATGAGTTCGAAGTCTCTGCCAAATAGGTACTCGTGGAACTTTTTGACTCCTGAGACTGCTGCTAGGGCCTCCTTGTCAAGTTGGCTGTAGTTCCATTCGGCGCTTGAAAGAGTCCGTGAGTAATAGGCAATGGGTGCCTCTACATTGTATGGCAGTCTATGGCTTAGGATGGCACCCACACTGAGTGGGGACGCGTCACAAACTAGAACAAGGGGAAGCGTAGAGTTATACTGGATCAGGAAACTCTTAGCTGACAGTAATTTCTTAACAGCGGCAAATGCTGTTGCTTCTACCTTTCCCCAAACCCACTTGGCTTTCTTTGTTAACAGTCTGTGTAGGGGTTCGGCTATGGTGGCTTTGTCCTTTAGAAAGATCATGTAGAAATTTAACAGTCCCAGGAACACTTGCAGCTCTTCCTTGTCTTTTGGGGTCGGTGCTTCTTGAATGTCTATAACCTTGCTCTTGGTGGGGTGTATGCCAGTTCCATCTACTTGGTACCCCAGGAATTCTATTGAGGGGACTGCTATGTTGCATTTGTTTTGCTTGACCCGTAGCCCTGCACATCTGAATTGTCATAACACCTCTCTAAGCCTCTCCCCCAGCTGGCTCTCATCTTCTGTGGTGACGAGCACGTTGTCAAAATAGGGCACAACCCCGGGAATCCCTTGTAGTAGCCTCTCCATGGTGCTTTGGAAAAGTCCTAGGGCTACGCTGACTCCAAACTGGAGTCGGGTACATTTAAAGGCACCTCTGTGTGTTACGATTGTTTGTGCCTCTGCCGTCGTGCCATCTACTGGTAGCTGTTGGTATGCCTGCATGAGGTCTAGCTTGGCGAATATCTTGCCGGGGCCTAGGGAATGTAGTAGATGGTATACGATCAGAACTGGATAGGCACTCTGCTGGAGGGCCTTAGTGATCGTACACTTATAGTCAGCGCAGATGCGCACTGACCCATCCGGCTTAACTGGGGTCACTATTGGAGTCTCCCATCGTGCATGGTCAACCGGCACCAACACTCCCTGCTTGACGAGCTTGTCCAACTCGGCATCTATCTTGGGCTTTAATGCAAAGGGCACCCCCCAGGGCTTTAATTGGATGGGGGCAATATTGGGGTCAAGGTTGAAAGGTATAGGGGTCCCCACATACTTGCCAAGCCTCTCGTCAAAGATGTCCTGGAACTCCTGTAGCAAGTCATCCCGTAGGGTGCTCCTTACATTCCAGACTCCGGTGAATCCCATGCCCAGGGCTCTAAACCAGTCCATGCCCAGCAGGCTTGGGAGCTTTCTGCTGGCTACAGTGAGGGGAAGCTTCTCCCGGAATTCCCTATACACCACCTGGAACTCGCCGACGCCTTCCACGGGGATTGCGGTTCCCTCGGTAGTTGCGCAGGCCCAACCACTGGTGCTGTAGTTGCTGTCTCTGGATGCTGGGGAGAGTCTGCTTCAGCTTGTCCCAGGACATGATGGTTATCGGTGATCCGGTGTCGATCTCCATAATGCAGTCCTGGCCCTCAATCGCGACCATCATGTAGGTCTTCTCACCAGGGGACATGCAGGTCCTGCTGATTCGAATGGTGCAGGCCTCCAGGTCTTTGGATTTTGCGCTGCTCCACTGTCATCCCCTCTGATTGGCTCTCAATCGCTGTGCCATCTCAGAATGGCTGGTGCTGCCACGTGACTTGCGCTGGGGGTTCTGCTTAGCTCTGCAGACTCTGGCGATGTGCCCCTTCTGCTCGCAATTCCGGCAAATGGCATCTCTGAATCTGCAGTTTTGGTGTGGAAGGGGCCCCCCACAACTCGCACAGGCATCTCGGTTACCTCTCCAGTCCCACCGGTATTGCTCAGTCCTGTAGACCTCTTCTTCCGACTCTGCTTCGCTCGCGGTGCAGACGGTCTCTTGGTGGACTGGAGCCGCTCTCTGTGCTGCTTTAGGCTGTGTTATGCCCTGGAGTTTTTCGGCTGTGATGGTAGACAACTCTTGTGCCCTGGCCTCGTCCAACACAATATGGAGTATGAGGTTTGTCCTTGCGAGCAACCTTCTCTGCAAGCGAATATCTCTCACTCCACAGATTAGTTGCTCTAGGAGCATTTCATTCAAGTCTCTGTACTCACACTGATTAGTGGCCTTATGCAGGGCAGCGACATACTTGCTGATCGATTCGCCGTCCTTTTGCTTGCGCTGCCGGAACTCAAACCACTGCTCGTACTTGGAAGGCATTGGGGCATAGTGGTCCTTTAAGAGCATTTGTAGCATTTGCCACGAAATGGTGTGGACTATGTTCGGTTCCGACAAGGCTTCGGCCATGTCAAACACCTTTGGCCCGCAGTGGCTCAGGAAAAGGGCTTTCTTCTGAACGTCCGATAGCCCTTCAAGGTCATTGGCCACCATGAAGCACTTGAAGCAGGACATATATGATCCCCACTTCTCTTCCGCCGGGTTGAAAGGTGCTGGCGGGGTGTAGGCAGACATTGTGGGTAGATTCTCCAGTACTCCGCTCGCTCACCTGGCTGGTCTCGGTTTCAGCTCTCTCGTAGGCTCGTGGCTTCAGCTCTTCCTGTAGGCTCGTGGCCTCAGCTCTTTCTGTAGGTTCGTGGTTACAGCTCTTGCCATGGCTTCTGGCCTCAAAATCCCACCCTTGTCACCAATGTTAAGTTGGGTGAATGAGGACTCAGCAAGCCAGGCATTGAGTTACAACAGCTCTTTATTTCAGGGTGAGAATCCAGCAACTGACCAGGGGAAACAGCTTCCCTTATATACCTTGCAGCTGTGGTGGTCAGCCAATCAGCTGATGGTCAGTTAATTCAAACTTCCCACCCAAACTTATATACATAACAATAACACTCAAACAGATTCCAAGGTGAGTAAAGGACCAGAGGAAAAATTACAATTTTCTTACCTCACAATTAAACAAATATAAAGTGATGTTTCATTGGCTAATCCCAGAGGGCATTCTAATCTTTTGGCAACAGAAAATTTTTTAGGATAGACAGTTTGGAAAAAGCCCAGGACTTTTCGAACAACATTCCGTACTAGAGGAAGATCAAGAAACCAGAGAAGAACTGGAAAATAAAAGTGAAGAAGAACACTCCACAGAAGAAACAGAAGGAGAACAAGAGGAAAGGAGAAGATTGGAAAGAAAAAAAGTGGAGAGAGAGGGAGGAAGGGGAAAAACACAAACAGTAACAAGAAACACAAGAAGACTAAGGACAACAAATAGATAAGAATAAAAATGGAACAGGAAATAAAAATGATTTCAATCAATATAAACAGATTAAATGCGCCAGCCAAAAGAACTCAGATATTTACAAAGTTACAAAAATTGGAGATGGATATTATAAATCTACAGTAAGTCCATATTAAAAAACAACATCAAAAGATGTTACAGAATCCAAGACTAGGGAATCTATATACTTCATTAGCAGAACATAAAAAGAGAGGTATCGCAGTTTACATCAAAAAACACATGAAAACAAAACAAATATTCACAGATGGAGATGGAAGGGTTTTGATGACCAAGATACAAACAGAACTAAAAACAATACTATTGATTTTAATCTATGCACCAAACGGAAATCAAAATGAATTTTTCAAAAATATATATGATAAAGTAAAAGACTTGGAATATTAGAATATTTGTATTATAGATTATTTTAATGCAATTATGGATATAGAAAAAGATTACCAGAGCAATAAGAAAAATAAAACCAAGAAAAAGACATTTCCAGATACCGTCAAGGAGATGATACAGGAATTATGTCTTCAAGACGCACGGAGAGAGGTAAATAGAGAGGAAAAATTCTATTCTAGCCCACACCAATCATGAATAGAGATGATTTGAATGATGACAGAACTCAGGAAAGACATAGAAGAGGTAGAAATAATGGCAAATACTTGGGCAGACCACAACCTGGTAAAAATAATATGGAAAGGATATCAGAGAAAGAAAAGATGGATGATGAATAAGGAAATACTAAAAGACAAAGATTATACAAAGATGATGGAAAAAGAAATGAATATATTCTTTAAGATAAACACAAAGGAGCAAACCTCTCTTCAGAATATTTGGGATACGGCAAAAGCCTATATAAGAGGCCTGACAATTGCATACATGGGGAAGATAAATAACAAACAAGAGATAATTTGTTAAAAGACCTTAAAAAATACAAATTTGAGTTGCAGAAGGAACCCCAAAACCAAACAATTAAAGGAAAAATAAACTTGACAAAACACAAAAATAATTTGATCACACAAACAGAAATAGCAAGAAAAAATTAAATTAGCAAAACAAAATCATTTTGAACATGCAAATAAAACAGGACACTGGCTGGCGTATAAATTGAAAAAAGAAAAAGAGAAAAAATGATACACCAACTACAAGATGATACAGGAGAGGTATACCATAGGAATGAGCACAAAAAGAATATAGCAAAAACATTTTTCCAAAAACTATATGAGCAAGAAGAGATTTTGGAAGAGGATATTAAACAATATTTAAACAAAACAGATGTCAGAGGATTAGAAGAAACACATAGAGAATTACTGAACAGGCCAATCACTATGACAGAATTAATAGAGGCAAGAAAAAACAAAAAAAATAATAAAACCCCAGGACCAGATGGTATACTGTCAGAATTCTACAAGACATGTCAGCACCCAATGGATAAAATATTACTTGGAATCTTTAACGATGCACTTTTGGAAGCCACAATCCCTAAATCCTGGACTGAAGCCATTATTATACTTATTCCAAAAGAAGAGACAGATCAAACACAAATCAAAAATTACAGACCGATATCATTATTAAATGGAGATTATAAATTATTTACACTGATTATCACAGAAAGACTTAAAAAAGTAATAAATGAATACATTCACCCAGATCAGAACGGCTTTCTTTCAAAAAGACAAATAAAAAACAATATGAGATTAATAATAGACGTATTGGAATACTATGAAATAAATTTGGATAAACAATTTGCATTAATTTTTTAAATTCACAGAAGACATTTGACAATGTAAATTGGAAATTTCTTATACTACAATTGGAAAATATGAAATTTGGTGATAAATTTATAAACATGATAAAGAAAATTTACTCCTCCCAAACCGCAAAAATAACAATAAATGGAGACATGGCAGAACAATTCTCAATATCAAAGGACTGACACAGGAGTGCCCTCTATCCCCCCTGTTATTCATACTATCTCTAGAAACATTACTAAATGAAATTAGAAGAGACAAAGGAATAAAAGGATTCAAAAAAGAAGAGTATAAACTTCAAGCTTTCGCCGATGACATGGTTTTTATTATAGAACAACCAATACTAACAGGAACTAAATTATTAGCAAGAATAGAAGAATATGAAAGTGTAGCCAGACTTAAAATTAACATGCAAAAAACGAAGGCATTAACAAAAAACCTTACAAATCAACAAGAAAAGGAATTAGAGGATAAAATGGGTATACAAATGGCAAAAAAGGTAAAATATTTAGGAATATGGCTCACTAATAAAGGATCATTGATTAGAGAAGATAACTACAATAAATTGACAATTCAAATAAAAAAAAGATTTAGAAATTTGGAGTAAATTACAATTATTATTCCTTGGAAAGATTGCCTCGATTAAAATGAACATGCTACCCAGAATCCTATATCTATTTCAAGTGATTCCGATAAATCTGGGAAAGAACTTCTTTAAAGATTTCAACAAATTAATTGCAAAATACATCTGGCAGGGGAAGAAAGCAAGGATCAAAATAAAACACCTACAAGATACAAGGGAGAGAGGAGGACTAGCACTACCGGACTGGGAAACATACTATAAAGCATCATCAATGACTTGGATTAAAGACTGGATAGAACTTAAAGATAAAAGAATACTGATGCTAGAAGGATTTGATCTACTAAAAGGATGGCACACATTTCGGAATTGGATAGCCTTTTGGAAGGCTATCCTTTTGTTTTAAATAAGTAATCAATCAATTGTACATTTGTTAGTACAGGTGAATAAATCACCCAACCACCAATCCTAACTATCATTATTCAAAAATAAGATATTTGGGAGTTGTGAGCAATTGTGATCTCTCTCTCTCTCTCTCTCTCTCTCTCTCTCTCTCTCTCTCTCTTTCTCTCTCTCTCTAAACTTTTCAAAAAGCAACCTAAAATTTTTTAAAGACAGTTTAAAAAGTCTTCACCCACCTAGTCACATGACCACCAAGCCACGCCCACAGAGCCAGTAGGGAAAAATTTTGAATTTCACCCCTGACTCCAACCACTGCACCATTGTAGCTCCTATTAAGTACAACTGGAATTCCGTGATCCTTTGTAGTGCCAATTGAAAAGCAACTCCTCTCACAGTTCAACAACAGGGAGTAACCA
>WNWU01013751.1:93538-107828 GCA_012654045.1 Ptyas mucosa
TACAGATATGGACAGATGTTGGGCTTCTAATACTTTATTTACCTAAATCAAATATGACCATTTAGAATTATTGTTCTGGTAATGTGGATTAAATAGGAGGGAAAATATATGTTCGTTACTAAATGTAACACTAAATTTGTTACTAATTGTTACTAAAATAACACTAAGATGATTTTTCAATTTTTATGAGAGATCCTTCAGAAGACAATTCTCCATGATTGTCAGGTGAGAGCAACCAGAACTTTCTTGTTAAGAGTCTCAAACAGAAATTTTTATTGTTATACAATCATGGTACAAGAATCTCATCACAATGACTGCATTCCCTTGGGAACAATAAACTAAGTCTAAATGAACAGAAGGGGAACTCATCAAATTTGCAGATGACACTAAATTGGCAGGAATAGCCTTTCTTATGATCCAATTTTCACAGCCATACATTGCAACTGGGAAAACCATAGCCTTGACTATGCACAGTTTTGTTGGCAGGGGGATGTCTCTGCTTTTTAGTAAGATATCTAGATTTGCCATGGCTTTCCTCCCCAGGAGCAAGTGTCTTTTAATTTCTTGGCTGCAGTCCCCATCTTGGGGCCCAGGAAAATAAAATCTGTCATGACCTCCATTTCTTCCTCATCTTTTTGCCAGGAATTGAGAGGGCCAGATCGTAGTTTTCTTAATGTTGAGTTTCAAGCCAACTTTTTCACTCTCCTTCTTCACCTTCATCAAGAGGCTCTTTAGTTCCATTTCACTTTCTGCCATTAGAGTGGTATCATCTGCATATCTGAGGTTGTTGATATTTCTTCTGGCAATCTTAATTCCAACTTTTGATTCATCTAGTCCTGCCTTTCTCATGATATGCTCTGCGTATAAGTTAAATAGGCAGGGTGACAGGATACAGCCTTGCCAGACTCCTTTCCCAATTTTGAACCAATCAGTGGTTCTATGTCCAATTCTTACTGTTGCTTCTTGACCTGCATGTAGGTTTCTCAAGAGACAAATAAGATGGTTTGGTACTCTCATCTCTTTAAGAACTTGCCACAATTTTGTGATCCACACAATCAAAGGCTTTAGCAGAGTCAATGAAGCAGAAGTAGATGTTTTTCTGGAACTCCCTAGCTTTCTACATGATCCAGCATATGGTGGCAATTTGATCTCTAGTTCCTCTGTCTCTTCAAAATTCTGCCTGTACTTCTGGTAGTTCTCGATCCACATACTGCTGGAGCCTAGCATAGTTTGAACATTCTTTGGTATTACCTTTCTTTGGAATTGGAATGTAAACTAATTTTTTCCAATTCTATGGCCACTGTGGTGATAGCAATCGCAATGGGGTATATCACCAATGGGGTGATAAACCCCATTGCGAAGGCTATAGGCACCCATATAAGTCCATATGGCTAATTATCTGGCACTATCTATAATGGCACTCTGTCAGCACTTCCATCGAAGGTAGCCTGTATTGGTGGAGGTCCCCAGAACCGTTGTTTGGCCATACCCCTGGTGCCCACATAGGTGCCTGGCCAGACGGTTGAGCTTCTTTAGTATCCCTCCCCTCTACCCTATGCTGACTAACTTGTTTCCGTGGCCCTGCCTGGCCCATATCATGGCCTACTTGCAGTCTCTGAGCCTCTGTGTATCCTGGTCTATCCCATGCAAAGCATCTCCTAACAAGGAGGTAGTAGCTCCAGTTAAGTGATGGTCTGTTACTCTGGATTTACTAAAGCCCTTATCAACATACAATTTTGGGCTTGCCAAATGAAAGTGGGTGTCCCTACTACTATGTGTTCCTGCTCTTCCTTGCCAGGTGGCAGAGGGTTCTGCTCCTGTTGCCCATGGATGCCAAGAAGGAGTGTCCCTGAAACTAGCTTCCCCAAACTTCTCTCTCAGAACATCTAAGGTAGTGGTTCCAGGTCCTGTGGAGTAGTTCCACTCTCCTTCCTCATCCTCCATCCACCTCTTTTCTCTCCAGCCCTGAAACGTTGCTTCACCTTGATGGGGGGTTGGTGGTTTCATTGCAACAGGACGGGTAAGAGCGGAACTATGCCACCAGTCACCTGCAGAGGACTTCATTCCGCTGGGTACAGATGCTTCCAGTTCCTCAGGAACACTCAACCCCTCCTGTGGTTTCTTCTCCTTAGGTTGTACCACAGGCTCACTGCCACCCTGGACTTCTGGTACCTCCAGTACTGTATCTTCAACTGTCTCCTCCACCAATGGTGAACCAGCCGTCATGCCCTCTGCCATCCTACCAGTGCACGGCTAGTCAAACCAGAAAAGTAAAGGGAAAACGCTGACTTTTTTTCAGCTCACTCAACAAACCAGATGCTAGCAATGTAGCTGTTGGAGCTGTATTGCTACAAAAAACCAAAGAGGGGAAGCTACATCCATGTGCTTATACCTCTTGCAAATTGATGCTGATGGAAAGAGATTGGGTGATTTGGGAAAAAGAGGCATATGCGGTAAGATGGGCGCTACTCATGTGGCGACATTTACTGGAAGGAATCGGAGATAAAGTTGAAGTATGGATTGACCATAAAAATTTAGAGGCTCTCCAAATCCCCAGGAGGTTGTCGCGAACACAGGTGTGCTGGGTGCAATACTTCCAAAGATTCAATTTTGACTTGAAATACATCCCAGGGGGAAAATCTTTTTGGCTGATGCCTTATCGCGAATGCCTCAATATAACAGTAAGAGAGAGGAGATTGTACAGGCAATGATACTGGGAAGTCAAAGGGCGGGTCGGTCATACAACACAGAACCCACACCCTCGTGGCATGAGGAATTGTATTGCGAGTTGAGCAAGGATTCCTGGCTTGCTGAGCATAAACCAATAATGACTCACCGTGACGGTCTTGCATGAATGGGAACCAAGATATACGTACCTAGAACATTGCGGTCTTCAGTATTGAGAAGGTGCCATGATACAAAAGCAGCTGGTCACTTTGGTTTCCTCAAAACATTACACCTTATGAGATGACAATTCTGGTGGCCATGAATGCATAGTAACATTGAACAATATGTAAAGAATTGTAAAGTGTGTGTGGTAACAAAACCTGACCATTGGATTATTGCAGTCCATTGTGGAACCTAACAGACCATGGGATGAGATCGCTATGGATTTTATAGTAGATCTCCCAGAGAGCAATAGTAATACCATCATATGGACTGTAATAGATCTCTTCTCCAAACAAGCCCACTTTGTCCCTTGTAGTGGCCTACCCTCTGCTAGGAAGTTGTCGAAGATGTTCATACAACATATCTACAGACTGCATGGGGCCCCTCATTGGATTATATCAGACAGGGGTGTTCAGTTTATGGCAAAGTTCTGGCACAATTTCATTGCCATGATAGGGTCTTCACAGGGTCTAAGTTCGGCCTTCCATCCTAGTACCAATGGATCGGTAGAAAGAATGAATGCTATGGTGGAGCAGTATATATGTTGTTATGTATCGTATCAACAATCCGACTGGTCTGATCTCATACCTTTCGCTGAAATAGTGTATAATAATGCCGTACACTGGAGTACCAGAGTCATGCCTTTTCAGGTTGTGATCGGCAAAGACTTTACAGTGATCCCTGAACTTGAAGCACAGAGTCTGGAGCATGTGTCTCCCGAATATTGGGGTGCCCAGATTGGGAGACTATGGCTGCAGGTAAAGGAGGCATTAACTAAGGTGGCAGAGGAGTACAAACACCAGGCCAACAAAAAGAGGGCAGACCACAAGCCATTCTAGATGGGGGACCAGGTCTATTTATCCACTAAATACATTGAACTAAAAACACCTAGTCGAAAACTGGGACCCAAATACCTCGGACCTTTTCCAATCACTATGGTGATAAACCCAGTATCTGTGTTATTGAAACTATCACCTTTGCTGGGTAAGATTCATACAGTGTTTCATAATAGCCTGTTGAAGCCTGTGGAAACTGTCCGAGAGCCTACAGAAAGCTCTTGTCCAATAGAGGGGGACCGGTATGAAATAGATGACATCCTTGACTCTAAATACAGTAGGGGTAAACTGAAATATCTTGTGAGGTGGAAAGGGTACCCATTCGAGGAAACATCCTGGGTATCAATCACAGATCTCAAGGCTAAAAAGTTACGTAAATTGTTCCACCGGAAACACTCACACAAACCAGGGGGCGAGGACATGACATAGAGCCATGATACTGTTGTAACCTCTTGCCTGGTAGGGGGGAGCCGCCTGTCAAGACTCACCATGGCTCGACACAGCAGATGTTAGGGAAGTGTTTGCCGGAAGCATTCGCCGGAGACCCTAGATGCCCTCGACTCTCTGGATTGTTATCCGTTGGTCTGCATAGTCTTTGCCGGGTTGGATGGGTGGGGGGGTGCACACGATGGTGGTGGTGGGTGATTGCGACAGGTTAGGTGGCCAGTCACATTGCGGTCAGCTGAGCGATCTTCACACTGGTACCCTGCCGCTATGCTGGTTGACTGATCAGATTGTTGGACTGATGTCATAGCCTGTGCAGCAGCAGCAGAGCCAATGACCCAGAAATACGGCTGATTGATGGATTGGCCAGTAAGGCTATTTAAACGGCGCTGGGAGGCAGCAGCTCCCAATGCCGACTTTGTGTTACCTTACATTATATTCAGCATTGTCTGCGGCAGATCTGGAGATTGAATAAACCCACTTTCGTCAAAGAAGTACTTTGGCTATAGCATTATTATTCAGTATGCCCAGGTTTGTTGAGCGAGCTGAAAGTTATCTTTTGGTTTCCTACTTTAGCATTCCAAGCCCCCATGATGATAAGGACATAATTTTTTGGTGTTAATTCTATAAGGTGCTTTAGGGCTTCATAGAACCCGTCAATTTCATCCTCTTCAGCACCAGTGGTTGGGATATAGACCTGGATTACTGTGCTATTGAATGGTTTGGATTCGAACTGAGATCATTCTGTCATTTTGGGGATTGTATCCCAGTATTGCTTTTCCTATTTTTTTAATTGACTTTGAAGGCTACTCCATTTCTTCTGAGGGATTCTTGCCGGCAGTAGTATACCTGATGGTCATCTGAATTAAATTCACCCATTCCTGTCCATTTTAGTTCACTGATTCCTAAGATGTCGATGTTCAGTCTTGTCATCTTTTGTTTGACCATGTCCATCTTGCCTTGATTCATGGATCTTACATTCTACATTCCTTTTTTTAATTTATTTATTAAAGCTTTTATTATTACAAAAAGAAAACAAAAAACACACAGACAAACAGAACACATAAAATAAAAACTTTCATACAAATCGGTTCAGCGTTTCCAGCCTTGAGGTATCGTTATACATATAAATCATATTTACATTGCGTATTTACATTGTTATTTACATGGAGTTAATTTTTGTTTCGATTATGCTAGAACAGTATTAACTATATATTATTTTATGCACATAATCATCCTTCTAGCAATGCACAATTTCCACTTGTTCATCTTAATTTCCTATCCAGCTCTCGCATTTGCGAGTTTTACTTAGATTTCCTATTCCTTAACCATTCATACCACGGGTCCCATGCACTGTAATATTCTGATGCCTCTCTGTCATTTATCTCTAGTGTTAACTTGTCCAATTCGGCATATTCTAGTATCTTTCTGATAATATGGTCTTTGGGCGGTAGGTTATTCTCTTTCCAATATTGGGCAAAAGTAATTCTTGCTGCCGTTATTATATGTATCGCCAGATATTTCTTCTTTCTTGCATATGATTTTTTGAGGATTCCCAGGAGAAATATTTTAGGGTCTAATTCAAGAGTATCTCCCAAGATTTCCTTCAGCCAATTGCTTATCATCTTCCAGAAGTTTTTCATTTTAGGGCAAGTCCACCAACAATGATAATACGTACCCTGTTGGTGCCCGCATTTCCAACATTTTGAACTCGCTTTAGGGTATATTTTAGCAATCCTGGCGCTAGGTGCCACCTGTAAATCATTTTGTACTGGTTCTCTTTAAATGTTGTGGCCTTAGTCATTTTTAAGTTGTTTGTCCAAATTTGATCCCATTCTTCTAGTGTTATAGTCTGTCCAATATTCTTAGCCCATGCTAACATTGTATTCTTTACCGTTTCCTCCGCTAAGTCATACTCTACTAAATATTTATACAGTTTTGCTAATAATTTGTCATCTGTGCCCATCCAAATTTTATCTAAACCATTCATGCTTATCTCTATTCCCGGGTCCTCCTTATCTTTTTTATATCTTGATTTAATTTGAGCGTATGTCCACCACTCTATACTAATACCTTGTTCTTTCAATTCTTCTATTGTTTTAATATTCCCTATCCCATCTAAAATTTCTTTATATCTAGCCGTCTTTCCCAGTTCTAGGACATTGGGATATATTATTGCCTCCATTGTGGAGAGCCATCTGGGGATTTTAACATAATGTTTTTTCCTTATCTCTTTCCATGTTGCCATAAGGGTGTCTCTTATTTTGTGTCTATGAAAGTATGTCCTTGTTTTTTCCCCTGTTCCCCAAAGATAAAAATGCCAGCCCTTCTGGAGATCATATCCTTCTAGTGTCAGTATCCTTTTATTAGTCAAAGTTCCCCAATCTTTTAACCAAATTAAATTTGCCGCTTTATAATATGTCTCCCATATTGGGAGTCCGAGTCCTCCCCTTTCCTTTTTATCTTGCATATCTCTAATTGCGATCCTTGGTTTTTTTCCTCCCCATATGAATTTTCTAGTAATAGTGTTAAGCTCTTGAAAGAATTTTTTATCTAATTTAATTGGCGCCATGTGAAATAAGTACAATAGTTTGGGTAGGATACTCATTTTGATTGCTGAGATTCTTCCTAGGAAGGATATTTGTAATTTTCCCCACTTTTCTAGGTCTTGTTTGATGTTTTTAATCAAGGGTATGTAATTATCTTCTTTAAGGGCTGAATATCTTTTGGAAACCCAGACTCCCAGATACTTAACTTTCTTGACTACTTTAATTCCCATTAGTTCTTCTAAGGTTCTTATTCACATTTTAGACATGTTCTTAGTCAGTATTTTAGTTTTAGCTTTATTAAGTTTAAGTCCCGCCACCTCTCCATATTTGCCGAATTCGTCTAATATTTGTATGCCTGATTCCAATGGGTCTTCTATGATTAATGCCACATCGTCCGCAAATGCTTGAATTTTGTAGGTTTCTTTTCTAATTTTGAGACCCTTAATCTGTTTATTCCCTCTAATTTTTTCAATAGGACTTCTAACACTAATATAAATAATAACAGTGATAATGGACATCCCTGCCTCACCCCCTTCTTAATTGGAAATGGTTTCGTTAATTCCCCGTTAACCAAAATATTTGCCTTTTGCTTCTCATAAATAGTTGTTATTGCTTTACAAAATTGTACCCAAATCCCATTTTGCTTATTTGCTGTGTCATGAATTTCCAATTTAAGTTATCAAAGGCCTTCTGGGCATCTACAAAAATCAGTGCCATTTCCTGGCCTGGGTGGTCTTCATAATATTCTACTACATCCAATATCGTCCTTATATTATTTCTTATTTGTCTCCCTGGGAGAAATCCGTTTTGATCGTTATGTATTATCCTATTCAATACTTTTTTTAACCTTTCTGCCAAAATGCTCATAAATATTTTGTAGTCCATATTAAGTAAAGAGATTGGTCTGTAGTTCTTTATGGAGTTTATATCTGTCCCTTCCTTGGGGAGGAGTGTGATGTACGCCTCCCTCCATGATTCTGGTATTTTGGATTTTGTTAGAACTTCATTAAATATTACTAACATTTTTGGGAGCAAAATATCTTCTAATTCTGGGTTTTCATATAATTCCCCTGGGAATCCATCTGGGCCCGGTGATTTGTTCTTTTTGAGTTTAGAGGTTACCATCTTTAACTCTGCCATTGTGATTTCCTTATTTAGTAATTCCTTCTCCTCTTCCTCAATTTGTGGGAGCCCTTCTTCCAATAGATATTGTTCTATTTTCCCTTTAAGTATCTCTTCCTCTTTATACAGTGTGGCATAGTATTCATGAATTAATTCCAGTTTCTCCTCCTCCTTATTTGAGAAACTGGAATTAATTAATTAATTAACATTCTACATTCCTATTGAGAAAAGATCTTTGCAGCATCGGACTTTTCTTTCACCACCAGATACATTCACAGCTGAGCATCCTTTTGATTTGGCCCAGTCACTTCATTCTTTCTGGCGCTGCTAGTACTAGCCCTCTGCTCTTCTCCAGTAGCATATTGGATATCTTCCAACCTGACGGGCTCATCTTCTGGAGTCATATCTTTTTTCCTTTTTGTACTGTCCATGGGGTTTTCATGGCAAAGATACTGGAGTGGATTGCCATTTCCTTTTCCAGTGGATCACGTTTTGTCAGAGCTTTCTGCTATGACCTGTCTGTCTTGGGTGGCCCTGCATGGCATAGCTCATAGCTTCATCAAACTATGCAAGCCCCTTCACCATGACAAGGCAGTAATCCATGAAGACATAATCTGTCTTTTATCACCTTATTCATAATAAAAGAACATAAGAAATGTTTTGTTGAGATCAAGATACATTTGGGGAGTGATCGCTACATCCTGCAAAATTGGTCTGTTAGTGAATATGACTGATGATACACCTTAGGGGGAAGGGGGAAACAGGATCAAGATTGGGTCAGAATTGGCTTCACTTGGAATGTGCTGACATGAAGCTTCTAATAAATGACTGGATTTCTTTTGAAGCTTGGCTCAAGGCTCATGATTTAATTAGGGCATCCATCGGAACCCTGACATGTACTGTATTATGCAACTTTTCTCAATAAGGTCCTTGGAAAAGAGATTCTTACCATGGAGACTAAGGGCTCAGTTCTGATTTATTGTATGTGTTGGGAGAAATATTCATCTGATTCAGTTCCAAGCTGGCAGAAAGACACTGGAAACATGGAGGCTAATTGGAAAGATGTGAGTTGAATTGTATTGGTGGTAGTGCAGTGAGGGAGCTCAACCAATCTCATCGAACATATGCTGTGCACTGATAATAAAGATTTGAATTTGAAGTTGGTTTTATGAAGCAGAACCACGTGGGTTCTAGGTACTGACCACATGGAGTTGAGAGTGCGGGGTATTTAAACCTTCTCTTGGGCTTTGCACTTGAACTTCCTGTTCCTGTGCAAGAACATGTATTCTATTGGTTGTTATCAGACTCCCATGGGACCATGTATAAATCCTAGGAGTTTGTCTGAGCTGAGTTTGGTTGAAGTTTGCTGGGGGCGATGCAATGTCCTTAGAAGATTGTACAATGTAGTGAGCTCTGTGTTTTAGTGGATTAATCTTGTCATGTCCCAAAGGGTCATGTCTTAATCCCTTCACCCTGGATCTGAAGGTCTTTTGTTTTGTAGATAGGTTGGCCCAATCTTTCTCACTGGGCACAAAATATCTGCTGGAGGGGAGGGAGCTGGGGCTCTAAATTTCTGTCTCCCTTAAGATTTTTCTTTCTCTTTTAGGGAAAATATTTCATCCTGTCTTTTTTAAAAAAATATCCCTCAAAATATTTCATTCTCCTAGGAGAGGAGTGGGTGCTAACTTTCTACATATATATTGGCCAGAAAGATATCATTCTTTGATTAGTCTATGATTTTTTTCCCACTGGGGTACTGCAAATGTTACTTACCCAAGAACTTTGCATCACTTCTCAGTTTCAGATCTTCAGTGACTTTGGTGGCAGCTTTTCCAGTCAGTCCCACATTGTTCACTGAGATGTTCTCACCCACTTAATGAAATTGGCAGCAAAATTATACAGTGTGTGGCAGGACAGATATGTTACGTTACATTGCCATCCTTATTTGAGTACTTGGAATAAATTTGTGGATTTCATAAACACATAGCTATTCATTTAGAGAATCCCCAATGATCAGTGTAGTTCTGTTGCTCCATAATTAAACCTTCTGAGAATCTGAAATAGTTTAAGATGGCAAAATGAAAAAGAAAAATGACAGGCTTTCTCTTTTGAACAACGAATCATAAAAGGTAAAAGCTTCTTTCCTTCTGAAGAAAAATCTCACAAACCTTTTACATTCTTTGACTGCAAAAATGTGATGGAAAACATATGTGACAACAACATACAAATATTAAAGAGAACATTTTGTATATGTTGAAAAAAGAAAGACTAAGGAGAAAGACTTTTTTTCTTTCTGTATTTATTTTTTTTAAACTCAAAAAGTGAGAAAATAATCAACATACAAAAAAATTTGTTAAAAAAATAGAGAAAAGACTAATAAGTTATCCATATAATATTAATTAGAATTATTTCAGTCCTTCAGATTATGATTTCAACTAGGTCATATTGCCTCCTCTTTAAAGCATTAAGTATTTTAAACAATACATAAGAGACCCATATCCTGGCTTAACCCCCCCCCCACCTTAGATATTTTTAATTGTAAATTGATTTAATTGGGTTGTTTTAAATTTATTGGACCAAAATTTGTTTAATACTTTTTTTTAAAAAAATTAAAATTTGTTACGTGATGTTTTTATTCTTGGCTGTTTACCGCCCTGAGTCCAGCAGAAGGGTGGTACAAAATTTTAATAAAATAAAAATAATAAAATAAATCCTGCATTTATTCCTTGGTATGAAGAGAATAATTTTATTATCATTAACATAAGATTAGTCTCTCTGATGAACCCCAGATTTGATACAGCTAAAATACTTCAAAAAATGACAAAATTCTTTACTTTAGGGATATACTTTAAAAATCACATTTAAATCTTTGAGTATTATAATTATTTCCAACATAGTATTAACTTATGCTATGATTTAAAACTGAAAAAAAAAACTATGGCTGGACACAGGTAAATCTTATGACTCAAGGAAATCTCAAATTGCATATAATGTACACCCACCATCCACAAATATCTCTTATCCAAACTTCTTAAAACATCATTTAAGAGGTCCAATGGACATAAAATATCCCCTTCCCCAAATTAATTTCCTTCTCAAGTAATATGAAATATATATTTAGATTTCTTTTTTTTAACTTTATCATTTTTATTTTTATTATATAAAATACAAAGAAGAAAACAAAATAGGAAATTAAGGGAGGAAAAGGGAGTGGGGAAAAGAGGGGGGGTGAGATACAAGGGTAAAGAGAAGGGAGCAGTAAGGCCAAAAAATTTGAAAGTATAAAATAAATTTTGTAAATGAAAATGGTGACAACTCAGAAAGATTACTAGCTGCAAATAGAAATAGACATTATTTCCATAGCAAGGAAGATAAAGCAGGAATGGTTAAATTGATTACTTTATTTAAAGAAGAAAATATGTTCTTATATAGCTAACATTCTGGAATTCGTGCTTATGAAGAAAAAAATAAAACTTTGATCATGGTTTCGTTGATTAGAAAGATTTGGTGTTGTAGAAATGGCTAGTTATGTAGTCATGTGTAAAAGCAAAAAGTTGAGGTTAGAGTGTGTTTATCTTGTACTGTGCTAGGAAGAGTTGGAAGATTTCTTAAAGTCAATTTCCCCAAATTGGGTAGTCTAATTCTTTGTTCCACACTTACATACAAACTGAGCTGAACTTTAATCCTGTTTTTCACATTCCTTATAAAATTGAATAGTTGATTTCACTTCAAGGGCTCCACTCTTAAGAATTTCAAGTCCTTCTGAACTTCAAAAAGGATCCTGGAACACATAATGCATGAATCTTAACCTGGACACTTAATGTACATTTTTGCCATTGAATTGTAATTATGAAAATTGCACCAATATATTTAAGCCTATTGACTTGACGTAGTGTGATATATATTAAAAAAAACCCATGTAAACCCAATCTGAACAAATTGTATGTCCTATTTCTTATAGCAGTATATGGATATTTTAAATTCCAAAGGCCAAAATTAAACATTTTCCAGTTGATAGTGTAATGAGATTACAATTCATATTACTTTTTCGTAACTCACTCATTCAGTCATGTCCAATTTTTGGAAACCCATAGACCACAGCACATCAGGCATCCCATTCTCCACCGTCTCCTGCAGCTTGCTCAAATGTATGTTTGTGGTGTAGATGACACTATTTAACCACCTCATCTTCTGCCATCCCCTTCTCCTTTCACCTTCTGTCTTTCCCAACGTCAAGATCTTTTCCAATAAGTCTTCTCTCTTCTCATTTGATGGCCAAAGTGTTTGAGCTTCAGCTTCAGTATCTGTCCTTCCAAAGAACATTCAGGATTGATTTCCTTCAGGACTGATGGATTTGATCTCCTTGCAGTCCAAGTGAAGAGTCTTCTCCAACAACAATTCAAAAGCATCAATTCTTCAACACTCATCCTTCCTGATGGTCCAACTCTCCCAGGTATAAATTGTTACTGGAAAAAAACCTCCATAGCTTTGCTAATATGGACCTTTGCTGGAAAGGTGATGTCTCTGCTTTTTAATATAACTTTAGCAATGACACACATAATTATTCAAAATGTCTTCATTGTTGGTCTAGAAAAACAATTACATTCAAAATACTTTATTTAACTGGAGGAACATAGCAGAGTAAGATTTTCAAATTAAATTCATGAATTAAAATAAGATTAGTGACATATTGGTAAAGACTTTAAGGAAGAGGCTTTGAGTCAAAAGAGATGAATTCAACAAAATAAGAATCTTCATGTTTTTTCTTCAAAGTTCCTTCTTTTCAACACCTTGATCACAGCCCTGTGGATATCCTTATTCCGCAAAGTGTAAATGATGGGGTTAAGCAGGGGAATGACCGCAATATACAAAACCGCAACCTTTTTGTTCCTATCAGGAGATGAGCTTGAATGGGGTCTTATGTATATAGACATGACGGTTCCATAGAACATGGTGACCACTACAAGATGGGAGCCACAGGTGGAGAAAACCTTATAACGTCCTGCAACTGACTGCATTTGAAAAATTGAATGCACGATGCAACAATAGGAACACACGATAACTGAAAAGGGAACCAGAACTACAACTACTGATAGGCCATTAAGTATGTTTCTGGTGCGGTTTACGTCATCACATGCAAGAGCTAGCAAAAAACGCAGCTCACAGATAAAGTGGTTAATGTGGTTGGGACCACAGAAGGAATGACGAAAGATGCAAACAATAGTGACCATTGAGACAAGACAACCTATGATCCAGCAGGAGATGGCAAGCAGATGTTGGTGCTTTCTGTTCATGGCAGAGGCATATCTCAAGGGGTTGCAGATGGCCAAGTAGCGATCATAAGCCATGACACCCAACAACAAACATTCACTACTACCCAAGCTCAGACCAGTGCCTCCCTGTAATATGCAACCTATCAAGGAAACCACTCCTTTTCCAGCCAAGAGGTGGGCTAACATCTGAGGCAAAGAGCAAGTGACATACATTATGTCCAAGCTTGCCAGATGGCTGAGAAAAAAGTACATAGGTGTGTGCAGTTGAGCATCAATGTGTACCAATATGATAATTAGCAGGTTACCCCAAACTGTGAGCATGTACATTATTAGGAAGACCACAAATAGCACGATGCGTTGATTTTGATGAGAGGTGAGTCCCAAGAGGATGAACCCTGTTTCTGAAGTGAAGTTCTCAGCACCCATCTTGGCATTCTGCCTATAGACCAGAGATAATCATGTACAATGACTTTAATCGCAAAACACAGATAAGGAAGAGGCAGAGAAACCTGTACATCCACTATAAAATTATAACACATAAGAAATCTTGATTTCCAATGCATCACTCTTGATTCTACCTTTTGATTAGTACAAAACAGTACAAAAGATATTGTGAACAGATTGAAATACAATGTGTTGTATTTTCCAGATAACAAATCAACTTCTATTTTGGATTACTGTTATTAAACTTAATTGTTGGAATGATTGATACACAATTTATCCTGTAGAAAGAAATCAATGCATTGATAGAATCTGGAACTTCTGCCTAATATCTGTAGGAGGTAACCTCCACAGAATTAATATATGTCATTAAGTAGCTTTGTAAGAAGTCCTTTGTCCATTGGGAAAGAATGCAGACAGGAGCTTCTTCATTCAAAGTTACCAATAACGTAAAAACCTATAAACTTCTAACCCATATTAATCATTTCAAAGTTCTTAATATCTTTTGAACAATCCCTTTACATTATCCCTTTACTGTTATGCATGAATTATGGTGACAATATCTCAGGGGGTTCTGAAATGATAACATTTGACTATGTTTATGCATCATTCACTGGGAATTCTGCAGCAAATAAAGGTCTTGCTTTTTGGAAGCTTTTTGGCTGTTATACATGAGATGTAGATTCCTAGTAACCTAATAGAAATGGGGCCATAATTGGACTGGGAAGCTGAAGAG
>WNWU01013751.1:107928-132722 GCA_012654045.1 Ptyas mucosa
AGAGAGAGAGAGAGAGAGAGAGAGAGAGAGAGAGAGAAAGAGAGAAACAGATTGCCTTTGATTGCCAAGAAAATGGTATTAGTTAAATCCACAGGAGCTGAAGTCAATTTGAAATATACTTTACCTTAATGAAGCAATTATTCAGGACCTGAAGAGAAGTGGGAACATGTTATCTTTCTTCTTTAATATGAGGGGAGCTTTTATCAACTAGAGGTCCACTTAAGGGAAATTACTCCACCCCCCTTGGTCCTCTTCAGTGAATCATTATAAATGTTTTGCTCCTTTTTTAAACCTACTAATTAATGTTATGAGATGTAAAGAAAATAATTTTTTACCTCATCAATTTGTGTTAAATTTTTATGTTGCTATTAGCTGGTTTTCAATTAAGTATGGATGAAGAGTTTGGGAATTAAGTAAATTAGGGGAGAATACAGATACGGACAGATGTTGAGCTTCTAATACTTTATTTACCTAAATCAAATATGACCATTAAGAATGATTGTTCTGGTAGTGTGGAGTAAAGATCCAAAAAGATCATGGCTGACTTGAACAATGGGTCCTATCCAACAAAATGTGGAGAAAAACACAGTTTTACATTTAGGCAGGAAAAATCAAAGGGACAAGTACAGATTAGGTGAGACCTGGCTCATAATAGTGACTGTGAAAGGGACCTTGGGGTCTTAGTGGAAGATCACTTGAATATGGGACAGCAGTGTGCAGCAACAGCCCAAAATAGCTAATAAATTCCTGGCTTGTATAAACAGAGGCATAGAATCAAGATGATGTCAAGTATTAGTAATGCTTTATAAAACCCTAGTAAGACCACACATGGAATACTGCAACCAATTTTGTTCACCATACTGCAAAAAAAATGTTGAGGCATTGGAAAAAGTTCATAGAAGAGCAACTAAGATGATCAAAGGCCTGGAGACTAAAACTTGTGAAAGACGGCTGCAGGATTTGGGTCCGGCTAGTCTAAAGAAATGAAGAATTCGGGGTGACATGATAGCAGTATTTCTGTCCTTGAGGGGCTGCCACAAAGAATAGGTGGTCAAAATATTCTCCAAAACACTGGAGGGCAGGACAAGAAACAAGGGTTGGAAACTAATAAAAAAGATAAGCAATCTGGAATTAAGGAGAAGCTTCCTAAGGACAATTAACCAGTGGAACAGAGTGCCTCAAGAAATCGTGGGTGGTCCACCACTTGATGTTTTTAAGAAGAGTCTAGATAGTCACTTGTCTGAAATGGTATAGGTTCTCCTGAGGGGTGGGTTCTAATTTTTTTTACTACTGGTTCTGTGGGCGTGGCTTATTTTGTGGGCATGGTTTGATGGTCATGTGACAAACAATTCTTTAGGATTTCGTAGAGGTACTGATCTACCAGGCTTTTAACTGCTTGCAGAGCCATACCAGTCTACCCATTTGTTATTGGAGCATACCGGACTACCCATTTGTTTTTCGAGCACATTGGTCTACCACCACACTGCCTTTTACCCTATCCAACAAAATGAATTTCAATGTGGAGAAAAGCAAAGTTTTACATTTAGGCAGGAAAAATCAAAGGTACAAGTACAGATTAGGTGAGATTTGGCTCAGAAATAGTACCTGCCAAGGAACCTTGAGGTCTTAGTGGATGATATAAAAGCCAGCAGCGTGCAGCAGCTGCCAAAAAGGCTAATGAAATCCTGGATTGTATAAACAGAGACATAGAATGAAGATGATGCCAAGTATTACTTTGGAGTAGTAAGATCCATGGATATTTTCAGAGACACTATATAAGAAATGCACTAATGATGTCATGGGAGAAAACTAAAGAACAACATTATTTGAGGATACCAGTCTGACTTTCAACAATGGAAGCATTGATTTCCCCATATGTTATTAATATGGGAAATATTGTTAGGTATAAAGACATTTTGAATGAAGAGGGGGTACTGAAAATGAAAGAGGAAATGAGTGAATAAGGGATCAATTTATCATGGTATGTACAATTCTAGATACATTCTAGATATGAGAAAAATGCAAACTCACGGGATTTTTATAACCAACAGAATTTTAACAGGAACAGATGAAAGATTAATCAAGAAACTGTATAATTATTTATTGGGTGAAAAGCTAGCAGGGGAACAAGTAAAGGAGACAATGATAGCATGGGTAAAAATTTTTTGGCTATGCGTTAGAACTAGATTAATGACTGAAACTGTGGGACAAGCGTTATAAATTAACAATGAAAACTGCATATAAAGAGAATGTATTTAAGGTGTTTTATAGATGGCACGTTCCACTGGTGAGGTTGGCAAAGATGTTTACAGATAAATCAGCTAAATGTTGGAAGTGCCACCAGATAGCTGGATTTTATTATCATATGTGGTAGACATGTGGAGAAGCAAAGAAGTATTGGACAAAGATCAAGATATGGTTGGAAAGCTGATAAAACAATGTATTGAGCTTAAACCAGAAGTATTTTTGTTGGGGATCTGGCCTGAAACTTATAACAAAGAAAATATATATTTAATAATTCATGTATTAACAGTAGCTAGAATTGTATTTGCACAATATTGGAAAAGTGAAGAGATTCCTACTGAAGAAAAGGGGATTAGGAAAATATTAGAATGTACAGAAATGAATAGATTAACACTAGCAATGAAAGAGAAAGAATAAACTGGTTATTATATGATATGGGATGTATTTTACCAATGGTTAGAGGGGGAAAAAGGAAATTGGAAATAAAGGAAGAAGATAATGAGAATAGAAAATATATTAAGACAGAGATAAAAATAAAATGGCAATTGATAATACGAGTATGATAAGAATAACTATGTTTACTCTTATTATTGTATTTGTACCAGGAGATATGTTATTTATTTATTTATTGGTTCGATTTATATGCCGCCCTTCTCCGAAGACTCAGGGCGGCTTACAATGCGTTAAGCAATAGCCTTCATACTTTTGTATATACCTGCTTAGTAAGGCTTTGCCACCCCCCCAAAGCGGTGTTCTTTTTTATACAAAGTCAGCTTCTTGCCCCCACAATTCAGGTCCTCATTTTACCTACTGTACCTCGAAAGGTTGGAAGGTTGAATCAACCTTGAGCCTGGTGAGATTCGAACTTGCAATAATGCAGGCAGCAATTACTATGTTATGAAGGAAATGAAGAGCTACACAAGGTAAAATTATTTAATGTATATAATTTAAATAAAAAACTTATTAAAAAAAGATGATGTCAAGTATTAGTAGTGCTTTATAAAACCCTAGTAAGACCACACATAGAATACTCCAAACAATTTTGTTCACCATACTGCAAAAAAGATGTTGAGACATTGGAAAATGTTCAGAGAAGAGTAGCTAAGATAATCAAAGGCCTGGAGACTAAAACGTATGAAGAATGGCTGCAGGATTTGGTTGGCTATTCTAAAGAAAAGAAGAATTAGGGGTGACATGATAGCAGTATTCCTGTCCTAGAGGGGCTGCCACAAATATTAGTTGGTCAAAATATTCTCCAAAGAACTGGAGGGCAGGAGAAGAAACAATGACTGGAAACTAATCAAAGAGAGAAGTAATCTGCGATGAAGGAGAAGCTTTCCAACAGTGAGGACAATTAACCAGTGGAAGAGCTTCTCACCAGAAATCATGGGTGGTCTACCACGGGATGTCTTTAAGGAGAGTCTAGACAGCCACTTGTCAGAATTGGTATAGGTTCTCCTGTTTGAACAGGGGGCTGGACTAGAAGACCTCCAGGGTCCCTTCCATCTCATTCATTCTATTCTAAACCAAGGCTTCCAGGATTCTGGGGGAGGACCTGCTTGTGCTACTCACTGCAGTGCAACAACTCAAAACTTGACCTCTCCCTCCTGCCTAGCTGTAGATTCCACCACAATGATTAGAACTTTATGAAGTCATTTATGGAAGGCAAGACATCTAGAATACCTTTGATGACTAATTTTTAGATGTTCCAGAATAAATAATAAACCATGGAAAAAGTGATACGCCTAAGACAGAGGTGGGCAACTATGACCCTTTTATGACTTGTGGACTTCAATTCCCAGAATTCCTGAGCTAACATGGCTGGCTCAGGAATTCTGGGAGTTGAAATCCACAAGTCATAAAAGGGCCATAGTTGCCAACCCCTGGCCTAAGAAATAGTAAGATGATGCCTATGAGTTCAACTATTCCTTACTCCCACACATTCAACTCTTCAGAGGGTTGATTAGAAGGGGTTGGAGGAACATTCTATGTGGCACTTTTTAGTTACTTCCTGTTGTTGAATTGTGAGAGGAGTTGCTTTTCAGCTGGCACTACAGAGAGTCTTGGAATTCCAATTTTACTTAATATGAGCCACGGTGGTGCAGTGGTTAGAATGCAGTACTGCAGGCTACTTCTGCTGACTGCCAGTTGCCTGCAATTAGGCAGTTCAAATCTCAAGGTTGACTCAGCCTTCCATCCTTCCAAGGTGGATAATATGAGGACCCAGATTGTTGGGGGCAATATGCTGACTCTGTAAACTGCTTAGAGAGGGCTGTAAAGCACTGTAAAGTGGGATATAAGTCTAAGTACTAGTGCTCTACTAGGCAGAAAAATTCTACCCAGACAATATTTCCTCATTATTATTTGAGATCTATTAATTGTAGATTTTGAAACTCAAAAACCCCTCAAATTTCACAGATACCAATATTGTCAATCAAAATATGTATGTGAGATACCAGAAAAGTTACCTTTGATTCAATTTGGGAATAAATTATCCTTTTTGCAAAATATAATAGGCCAATAATTCTTATGTTTACCACACTTGTACAAAGGATTATAAATGCTTCTCTGAGGGAGGGGTTCTTGCCTCCTGCCTTGAAAGAGGCGGTGGTGAGGCTCCTCCTCAAGAAGCTTTCTCTGGGCCTAGCTGTTTTGGCAAACTACTGTCCGGCCTCCAACCTTCGCTTTATTGCGAAGGTTCTGGAGAGTGTGGTTGCGTGACAGCTTCCACAGTACCTGGATGAAACCGTCTATCTAGATCCATGCCAGTCCGGCTTCAGGCCTGGATACAGCACGGAGACGGCATTGGTCGCATTGGTTGATGATCTCTGGAGGGCCCGGGACAGGGGCTGCTACACTGTTCTGGTCCTGTTAGACCTCTCAGCGGCTTTTGATACCATCGACCAAGGTATCATGCTGCGCCAGTTGGGGGTTAGGAGTGGGAGGCACCGTGTTGCGGTGGTTTTCCTCCTATCTCTCTGACCGGTTGCAGTCTGTGTTGGCAGGGGGGCAGAGGTCGACCTCGAGATGCCTTGCTTGCGGGGTGCCACAAGGGTTGGTCCTCTCGCCGCTCCTGTTCAACATTTATGTGAAGCCGCTGGCTGAGATCATCCGTGGCTTTGGGGTGCGATGTCATCTGTACACTGACGATACTCAGCTGTACATCTCCACCCCAGACCACCCCAATGATGCCCTTGAAGTGATGTCCCAGTGTCTGGAGGCCGTGCGGGTCTGGATGGGGAGGAACAGGCTTCCACTCAACCCTTCTAAGACCGAGTGGCTGTGGATACCGGCGTCCCGATATAGCCAGCTGCTGCCATCACTGGCTATTGGGGGTGAGTCATTGGCCCCCCACAGAGGGGGCTCGCAATTGGGTGTCCTCCTGGACACACGGCTGTCTTTAGAAGAGCATATGACGGCCGTGGCCAGGGGGGCTTTTTATCAGGTTCGCCTGATACGCCAGTTGTGCCCCTTTCTGGATCGGGACTCCCTATGCACAGTCACCCATGCCCTCGTCACGTCTCGCCTAGATTACTGCAATGCTCTCTACATGGGGCTTCCCTTGAGGAGCACCCGGAGGCTCCAACTGGTTCAGAATGCGGCCGCCCGGGTGATTATGGGAGCGATGCGGTGCTCCCATGTAACACCCCTCCTGCACGAGCTGCATTGAGCTGTCCCGTTGGTCTTCCGGGTGTGCTTCAAGGTATTGGTTCTCACCTTCAAAGCACTCCATGGCTTAGGGCCAGGGTATTTACGAGATCGCCTGCTGCTACCAATAACTTCCCACCGGCCAATACGCTGTCACAGAGAGGGCCTCCTCAGGGTGCCGTCGGTCAAGCAATGCCAGCTGGCAGCCCCCAGGGGGAAAGCCTTCTCAGTGGGGGCACCCACCCTGTGGAATGAGCTACCTCCCAGAATACGACCGATCCCGGACCTCCGGACCTTCCGTAAGGCCCTGAAGACATATTTATTCCACCAAGCTGGCCTAGCCTAAATAGTTTTTTAATGGGATTTTAACTTTATAAGACTTGGGGTTTTAAATTGGGAGGCGATTGATTTAATGTATTTTTAATTATCTTAACTTTTGTATTGCTATGTATTTCAATTTTGGCTGTTCACCACCCTGAATCCCACTGGGGAGAAGGGCGGTATACAAAATAAATAAATAAATAAATAAATAAATAAATAAATAAATAAATAAATAAATAAATGTTACTGGACTTGTTAGATCCTTTTAATAACTTTGCGTTTATATAAGATAAATAACATTTTAAAATGCCGTGGTCTTTGTCCAGCATTTAGTCAAAATCGTTTATTTTTTTTTAAAAAGGAAGAAAAATAAAAAATAAAAAATTTTATTTTTAACTACAAAAACACAACCATAAAGAAAAAATGTTTATTTTATTTTATTTATTTTATTAAATTTCTTGACCACCCATCTTATCATAAGATAACTCTGGGAAGTTTACAATACAAATATTTACAATATACAACATAACATTATTTTGTTTTCTTGCGTACACATTAGGTCAGTCAAAGGACTCCTTCCCAGCTATTGATCAAATTAGGATGAAGAAAGTCTGCATAATGCATATTAAAAAAATACTGTCTAAATATAGACTTCTACAGGCTATGTATAAAAAGGGACAAAGGTTAAGCTCTTCGGAAATTATGAATAGAAAAGAATAAGCCATGGAAACACAGCAACATCTTTCCAACCTCCAAAGACTTCTCCTCCCTGTTAGACTTGGATGGATATCAATTTCTGCTCCAGAAAGTGTTGGACTCTCCTTTGTTATAGCTTGATTAACACAACCTGGGTTGCCACTGTGAAATATATTTTGGCTTCCTTGCTTTTAACAGTGGACAGGAGAAGTTTAAAGTCTCCTTCCATTTCAATGTTCCCATTTCAGCAGACTTGATGAAGTACAGAGATGCTGATAGAAGAAGTTAGTGCTCCAATTTCACATCCCTTTCCCTTAACATGCCAGCCTGCCTGCTCCATCCATATTGTCTTCCAATATTCTGCCTCCGATACAAAAACTTTCCATAAATTTGGGAAAATCCCCGATTAAGAATGTCAGGAAGCAAAAGATTTAGAAAATGAATTCTAAAATATCTTTTAGTGAAGGAGGTGAGATGAGATAACACTTGGGCTTTTACGAACTAACTGCTTGAGTTTTAGATGGCCCCAATTTAAATCTTACATTTTGAGCATACAATGGTTTTCATTGTGAAATTATATGTCTATGAGCATACACAGCAAATTGTGTGAGTGTACCTTTTATATTGTAATTCAGGACATATTGTTAATTTTTGCTGTGGATTTGGTTATATATTTTCCTCACTTTCTTCGTCATTATCTTTTTTCATTTCCAGAGTAAAACTGATGTTGCCTATCTGGCAAATTTTAGACAGAAGCTTCAACAGCTTCTATTGTAATTCCTATTCAGAATTTCCAAGGGTTATCTTTCAAAAACAACATTTTTATCATATGTTAGGTAGTGTAAATTAGCAGTAGAACAATACTATAGCTGATACAATGTAGACCTACAGTTTTTAAACCATTATATTAGTATTAGACTGCACTGAATGATGAAAAAGGTCAATCTTTGTAGGCTATGTCATTTTATTGTGAGTTTCGATCAAATTAAAAACATTTGCATGAACATTTCTGTTAATATTGTCCCACTTTTCTTACCCTTTTCAAAGTATGAAGCATTATGTTATAGCTTTTCAGTAATTAAAACAGATTGAGCTCTCGTAGCTTTTGTTCCGAGCTTTTCTTCAAACAATGTTAGATGAATCAGAATTAAATTGCATTCCAGTCAAATGAAAATCACGTTTGATGTTTTGGAAAACTTTTCAGAAATAAACAGCTGACTTATTTTAGTGACATATTGATAATGACTTTAAGGAAGAGTCAAAAGAGATGAATTCAACAAGATAAGAATCTTCATGGTTTTTCTTCAAAGTTCCTTCTTTTCCACACCTTGATCACAGCCCTGTGGATATCCTTATTCCGCAAAGTGTAAATGATGGGGTTAAGCAGGGGAGTGACCCCAAGATACAGAACTGTAACCTTTTTGTTTCTATCAGGAGATGAGCTTGAATGGGGTGTTATATATATAGAGATGATGGTACCATAGAACAAGCTAACCACAGCAAGATGGGAGCCACAGGTGGAGAAAACCTTATAACGTCCTGCAACTGACTGCATTTGAAAAATTGAATGCAGGATGCAACAATAGGAAGATAAGATAACTGAAAAGGGGACCATAACTATAACTACTGAAATACCTTTAAGTATGTCTCTCGTGCGGTTTACATCATCACATGCAAGAGCTAGCAAAAAACGCAGCTCACAGATGAAGTGGTTAATGCGATGGGGACCACAGAAGGAATGACGAAAGATTAAAACAATATTGACCATTGAGAAGACAGCACCTATGATCCAGCAGGAGATGGCAAGCAGATGTTGGTGCTTTCTGTTCATGGCAGAGGCATATCTCAAGGGGTTGCAGATGGCCAAGTAGCGATCATAAGCCATGACACCCAACAGCAAGCATTCAGTACTACCCAAGCTCAGACCAATGCCCCCCTGTAACATGCAACCTATCAAGGAAACCACTCCTTTTCCAGTCAAGAGGTGTGCTAAAGCCGGAGGCAAATTGCTAGTGACAAATGCTATGTCCAAGATTGCCAGATGGCTGAGAAAGAAGTACATAGGTGTATGCAGTTGAGCATCCATGTGCACCAATATGATGATCAGCAGGTTACCCAAAACTGTGAGCAAGTACATTATTAGGAAGATCACAAATATCACAATGCGTTGATTTCGATGAGAGGTAAGTCCCAAGAGGATAAATCCTGTTTCTGAAGTGAAGTTCTCAGCATCCATCTTGGCATTCTGCCAACAGAGCACAGATAACATTGGACTATGAGTTTAAATGTAAAACACGGATAGGGATAAGCAAGAGAAATCTGTACATCCACTATAACACAGCTAAGAAAACGTGATTTCCAATGCATCTATCTAGATTCTACTTTTTGATCAGTACAGAACAATACCAAAGACATTGTGAACAGAATATCACAATGTGTTGTATTTCCCAGATAACGAATCAACTCCTATCTTGGATTGTTGTTATTAAACTTAGATGTTGGAATGATTCATACACAATTTACCCTGTGGACAGAAATCAATGCATTAATAGAATCTGGAACTTCTGCCTAATACCTGGAGGCCTATCGATCATTTTTAGCAAGAGTGACAAATATCAGATGGAAGGACAGTAAGAAGCGATACAACACACTGGCTTCCTTTGTCTCTAACCTCCACAGAATAAATACATGTCATTAAGTAGCTTTGGAAAAAGTCCTTTGTCCATTGGGAAAGAATGCAGTCAGCATCCTCTTCATTCAAAGTTACCAATAATGTAGAAACTTAGAAATAGACTCTAAGATCTATTCTGTGGAACCTACTGTTCCGCATGAATTATGGTGACAATATCTCAGAGGCTTCTGAAATGATAAGATTTGCCTACAGTCATAATTCACTGGGAATTGTACAGCAATCACAGGTCCTGCTTTTTGGAAGCTTTTTGGGTGGGAAGTTGAAGAGACATCCTAGAAAAAGAAAAAAGGAGAGAGAGAGAGACAGAGAGATTTTCCTTGATTGCCAAGTAAATGGTATTAGTTAAATCCACAGGGGCTGAAGTCCACTTGAATCATACTTTACCTTAATGAAGCAATTATTCAGGACCTGAAGAGAAGTGGGAACATATTATCTTCCTTCTTTAATATGGGGGGAGTTTTTATCAACTAGAGGCCCACTTAATCGAAATTACTCCACTCCCCTTGGTCCTCTTCATTAAATCATTATAATTGTTTCGTTCCTTCTTTAAATCACATTATTAGTGTTATGAAAGAAAATACATCTTCACCTCATCAATTTGTGTTAAATTTTTATGTTGCTATGAACTGGTTTCCAATTAAATATGGAAGATGAAGAGGGAATTTAGTGAATTAGGGGAGATTACAGATATGGACAGATGTTGGGCTTCTAATACTTTATTTACCTAAATCAAATATGACCATTTAGAATTATTGTTCTGGTAATGTGGATTAAATAGGAGGGAAAATATATGTTCGTTACTAAATGTAACACTAAATTTGTTACTAATTGTTACTAAAATAACACTAAGATGATTTTTCAATTTTTATGAGAGATCCTTCAGAAGACAATTCTCCATGATTGTCAGGTGAGAGCAACCAGAACTTTCTTGTTAAGAGTCTCAAACAGAAATTTTTATTGTTATACAATCATGGTACAAGAATCTCATCACAATGACTGCATTCCCTTGGGAACAATAAACTAAGTCTAAATGAACAGAAGGGGAACTCATCAAATTTGCAGATGACACTAAATTGGCAGGAATAGCCTTTCTTATGATCCAATTTTCACAGCCATACATTGCAACTGGGAAAACCATAGCCTTGACTATGCACAGTTTTGTTGGCAGGGGGATGTCTCTGCTTTTTAGTAAGATATCTAGATTTGCCATGGCTTTCCTCCCCAGGAGCAAGTGTCTTTTAATTTCTTGGCTGCAGTCCCCATCTTGGGGCCCAGGAAAATAAAATCTGTCATGACCTCCATTTCTTCCTCATCTTTTTGCCAGGAATTGAGAGGGCCAGATCGTAGTTTTCTTAATGTTGAGTTTCAAGCCAACTTTTTCACTCTCCTTCTTCACCTTCATCAAGAGGCTCTTTAGTTCCATTTCACTTTCTGCCATTAGAGTGGTATCATCTGCATATCTGAGGTTGTTGATATTTCTTCTGGCAATCTTAATTCCAACTTTTGATTCATCTAGTCCTGCCTTTCTCATGATATGCTCTGCATATAAGTTAAATAGGCAGGGCGACAGGATACAGCCTTGCCAGACTCCTTTCCCAATTTTGAACCAATCAGTGGTTCTATGTCCAATTCTTACTGTTGCTTCTTGACCTGCATGTAGGTTTCTCAAGAGACAAATAAGATGGTCTGGTATTCTCATCTCTTTAAGAACTTGCCACAATTTTGTGATCCACACAATCAAAGGCTCTAGCAAAGTCAATGAAGCAGAAGTAGATGTTTTTCTGGAACTTCCTAGCTTTCTACATGATCCAGCATATGTTGGCAATTTGATCTCTAGTTCCTCTGTCTCTTCAAAATTCTGCCTGTACTTCTGGTAGTTATCGATCCACATACTGCTGGAGCCTAGCATAGTTTGAACATTCTTTGGCATTACCTTTCTTTGGAATTGGAATGTAAACTGTAAATTGGAAATTTTTTCCAATCCTGCGGCCACTATTGAGTTTTCCAAATTTGCTGGCAAATTGAGCATAGCATTTTTACTGCATCATCTTTTAAGATTTTGAATAGCTCAGGTGGTCACCTCCACTAGCTTTGTTGTTGCTCAGATTTCCTAGGGCCCATTTGACTTCACATTCTAGGATGTCTGTCTTGAGGTCAGTGACTACCCTATCTTGGTTATCAGGGATGTTAAATTCATTCTTGTACAGTTCTTCTGTGTAATTTTGCCACCTCTTCTTAATCTCTTCTGCCTCTGTTATGTCCCTGCCATTTTGGTCCTATATCATGCCCATCTTTGCATGAAATGTTCCCTTCATATCTCCAATTTTCTTGAAGAGATCTCTGGTCCTCCCTATTCTATTGTTTTCTTCTATATCTTTGCACTGTTCATTTAAGAATGCATTCTTATCTCTTCTAGCTATTCTCTGGAATTCTGCATTCAATTGGGTGTATCTTTCTCTTTCTCCCTTGCCTTTCACTTCCCTTCTTTCCTTAGCTATTTGCAAAGCTTCCTCAGAAAGCCATTTTGCTTTCTTGCGGGTTTTTTGGGGATGGCTTTAGTTACTACCTCTTGTACAATGTTGCGAACCTCCATCCATAGTTCTTCAGGCACTCTGTCTTTCAGATTTAATGCCTTAAATCTATTTGTCACCTCTACTGTATATTCATCAGGGATATGATTTAGTTCATACCTGAGTGGCCTAGTGCTTTTCCCCACTTTCTTCAATTTAAGCCTAAATTTTGCAACAAGAAGCTCATGATCTGAGCCACAGTCAGCTCCTGGTCTTGTTTTTACTGACTGTATGGAGCCTCTGCATCTTTGGCTGGAGAGCACATATTCAATCTGATTTCTGTTGACCGTCTGGTGATGTCCACGTGTAGAGTTGTTTCTTGGGTTGTTGGAAAAGACTTTGCTATGACCATCGAATTCTATCAGCCTGTGCCCTGCTTCATTTTGTACTCCAAAGACCAAACTTGCCTGTTATTCCAGTTAGCTTTTGACTTCCTACATTAGCATTTCAATCCCCCATGATGATAAGGACATCATTTTTTGGTGTTAATTCTATAAGATGCTGTAGGGCTTCATAGAACCCATCAATTTCATCCTCTTCAGCAACAGCGGTTGAGGCATAGACCTGGATTATTGTACTATTGAATGGTTTGCCTTGGATTCAAACTGAGATCATTCTGTTATTTTGGGGATTGTATCCCAGTATTGCTTTTCCTATTTTTTAAATTGACTTTGAAGGCTAATCCATTTCTTGCCCGCAGTAGTATACCTGATGGTCATCTGAATTAAACTCACCCATTCCTGTATATTTTAGTTCACTGATTCCTAAGATGTCGATGGTCAGTCTTGTCATCTCTTGTTTGACCATATCTAGCTAGATGTTTACAAACTCTCTGTTGAATGAAAGGTTCTACAGCAGGGGTGTCAAACTCAAGGCCCACGGGCCAAATGTAGCCTGTGGGGCCACCTTGGAAACAGCAAAGGACTGGCCAGCAATGCCTCTGCCAATGAAAATGGAGCTGCATTCCTGAGCTCCATTTTCAGCTGTGATGGCCTCCTGCAATCTTCTGCCAGTGAAAACAGAGCTCTGGAGGGCAGCATGCAGCCCTCCCAAAGTT
Source organism: Ptyas mucosa (assembly GCA_012654045.1). NCBI lineage: Eukaryota > Metazoa > Chordata > Lepidosauria > Squamata > Colubridae > Ptyas > Ptyas mucosa. The sequence continues at coordinate 121,157 of WNWU01013751.1, forward strand.
TGTTTCCCCTGGTAGAGTTCTTGGGCCAACACAGGGCCCCCGACATGAGTGATGTTGAGCTGGCCATGCCCACCCTGGCCATTTCCCCCCACATCCCGATGTCAAACACAACCCTGATGTGGCCCTCAATGAAATAGAGTTTGACACCCCTGTTCTACAGCATCTCATGTAAAAACACAAGAGCCACAAACCTATATTTTCTCCCATCCAGTCCTTCCCTTTAGGTACTACAGGATAGAATAGGCCTACGTTCCACTGAAAGCTAAAATAGCAGGTTCAAGCTATGAGTCAATTTCCTTTTCAATGAATCAAGCGATAATGTCTGATTTTTGGGTCACGTTGTTTCTCATCTATATGACTGCCCACAGAAAACTAACAGTGTACTCTCAGACAGTAATAAAATGGTGGAATGACTGGACACAGCAAGATAGTTAACAAGGATCTTGGAACTAGATGTCAGTGTTTGGGAAATATAAGCCAGGAGCAACCACCCAGCAGCATAGTAACCTGTGGTGGGATTTAATTAATTTAACAACCGGTTCTCTGCCCTAATGACCAGCTGGGTGGACATAGTCATGGTGTGTAACAGGCAGCACTCGGCCTCATGCACTCACCTGGGAGCAAAAACAGGCTGGCGGAGCACACCTGCCCCCTCCCCCATTTTGGTCCTAGAAGGTCTCCCTGCATCCACCTGGGAGCAAAAACTGGTCACGTGGGGACTCCTAGAAGGGGCGTGATGAGGTCAGCCACCAATTTAACAACCGGTTCACCTGAACCTGCCTGAACCAGATGAATCCCACCATTGATGGGAATGGACTGTGAGGAATCTATTATCACAAAGTAATAAGTGAAAGAATCTTAATGTTTGGGACATACATATACATGTAGAATTAGATTTTCATACAAGTGGTTCTTCATTGCAATTTCATATTCCATCTCTCCAATAAAGTATCTAATCTACTCAAATAAAGTCTCTGACTTCAGGGAGAACACCAGGTGTATGAGAAAGAGCGGGAACCTCTGAAACCAAATCTCTCTAGATTAGATACTTTATTGGAGAGATGGAATATGAAATTGCAATGAAGAACCACTTGTATGAAAATCTAATTCTATGAGATTTTTCATAGAATTTTAAACTAAGGCCAGGATGCTTCAGTAATAATGGAAGCATTCACACTTTATATTCCTCTAAGGTTCACAAAACTGAATAACTGTGATTTGGTATCTTTCATCCTATGCACAAGGCCAAGTAAGACATTCTTTTAACATTGTAAGCAGCTCAGAGTCGTCTTGTGGTAGGATAAATGACAAAAAAATTAATAAATATTAATAACAATAATGCCCTATTACCGTAAATGCCTTCCATAACAGCAGATGCTAATGTGTCTTCCAAGCTAGATAAAACCCTTTTCTATTTTTAAAAAGTATTGGCATGTTGGCCTAAAGGTGGCGCTCTCGTCTCACAAACAGCAGGCTGTGAGTTCGATCCTAGGTAGCAGCAGAACTCTGGGCGCAAAGAGAAAATATCTGCTGTGAACTCTGCATAGGCATCAGGAAGAGCCGAGGTGGCACAGTGGTTAGAGTGCACTACTGCAGCTACTTCGACTGACTGCTAGTTCAGCAGATCAGCGGATCAAATCTCACTGGCTCAAGGTTAATTCAGCCTTCTTTCCTTCCGAGGTGGGTAAAATGAGGACCCAGATTGTTATGGGGCAATATACTATTTAGTATACTGTCTTTGGTGGAAGTCGCCCAGAGTCCTCGGAGAGTGGGCGGCATAAAAATATGACTAATAAAATCTGGCTGCTAAATGCTGGTAAAGGACCCTCTTTGAGGGAAATGGGTGGTTCAGAAAAATGCAAAACAAGCAAACAAATTCAAATAAGCTGTTTCAGATAGACTTCTTTTACAACAGGATCTCACTTTAATAGACAATATGGCCCTTTTAACTCCCACAAGAGCAATCTGAGCTGACTCTCTCATTTTCAGTGTAACTTATTTGAGGGGAAAAAGTACTTTTTTTAAAAAAAATGGGCTTTTGGAAGGACAGGTACATCCTTGATGTATCATAGGTGTATCTGAAGATTTTCTGAAATAAGGAACAACCCACAAACACGTATTCAATTCTAAGTAATTGGTAGCCTATATGTACAGGTAGTCCTCGATTTATGACCACAATGGAGCAAACAATGTCTGTTGGTAAGTGAGACAGCTAAATGAATTTTGCCCTGTTTTAAGAGCTTTCCTGCCATAGTGGTTAAGTGAATCACTGCAGTTGTTAAGTTAATAACACATTTGTTAAGTGAATCTCACTTCGCCATTGACTTTGCTTATCAGAAGTTCACAAAAGGAGAATCACATGATCCTGGGACACTGCGACCATCATAAATATGAGTCCATTGCCAAGCTCCTGAATTTTGACCATGTGACCATCAGGATGCTGCAATGGTTGTAAGTGTGAAAAATGGTCACAAGTCACTTTTTTCAGTGCTGTTGTAACTTTGATCAGTCACTAAATAGATTGTTTTAAGTCGAAGACTACCCATAAGAGTGGTGTGAATGTCAATTCCTGTACTATTTCTTATCTTCAGAATGTTGATTAAAAGGGGGTGGGAGAATCATTGTACTATCAACTTGTAAAATATCCCTGGCCTGCTTTCGAGTTGCCATAAACAAGGGGGATGGGAAAATGGTGAGGCAGCATGGCAGCTGAAAACAAAAGCACATTCCAGACATATCTCTCTCAAGGCTGTCTCCCAGGGTTACCCCCAGTGGCTGGAGGAGACTGATCTCTACAACCTGCAAAATTGCTCCATTGGTGAATGTGACTGATGACACACCCTGGGGGGAGGGGGGAAACAGGGTCAAGATTGGGTCGTAAATTACATGGGGTCAGAGTTGGCTTCACTTGGAACGTGCTGACATGAAGCTCCTAATAAATGTCTGGATTTCTTTTGAAGCTTGGCTTGAGGCTCAGAATTTAATTAGGGCTTCTGTCGGAACACTGACATGTACCGTATCATGCAACTTTTCCCAATAAGGTCCTGGGAGAAGAGATTCTTAAAATGGAGACTAAGGGCTCAGCTCTGATTTATTGTATGTATTGAGAGAAATATCCATCTGGTTCAGTTCCAAGCCAGCAGAAAGACACTGGACACAAAACATCTGCTGGAGGGGAGGGAGCTGGGGCTCTGAGTTTTTGTCTCCCTTAAGATTTTTATTTCTCTCTCTCTCTTTTTTAAAAAAAAATTGATTTATATGCCACCCTTCTCCGGAGACTCAGGGCGGCTTACAATGTGTTAAGCAATAGCCTTCATACTTTTGTATATTTTACACAAAGTCAGCTTATTGCCCCCACAATCTGGGTCCTCATTTTACCTACCTTAGAAAGGATGGAAGGCTGAGTCAACCTTGAGCCTGGTGGGATTTGAACTTGCAGCAATAGCAGGCAGCAGATGTAAGTGGATGTTAATAACTGACTTAGTCTACTGAGCCACCAGAGCTCTTTTAGGGAATATATTTCATCATGCCTTTTTTTTATTTAAAAAACCCTCAAAATATGTCATTCTCCTTGGAGAGGGGTGGGTGCTAACTTTCTACATATATTGGCCAGAAAGATATCATTCTTTGATTATTCTATGATTTTTTTTCCACTGGAGGTGCTGCAAATGCTACTTACCCAAGAGCTTTGCATTACTTCTCAGTTTCAGATCTTCAGTGACTTTGGTGGCAGCTTTTCCAGTCAGTCCCACATTGTTCACTGAGATGTTCTCACCCACTTAGTGAAATTGCCAGCAAAATTATACAGTGCGTGGCAGGACAGGCATGTTACGTTACATTGCCCTCCTTATTTGAGTACTTGGAATAAATTTGTGGATTTCATAAACTAATAGCTATTCATTTAGAGAATCCCCAACCATCATTGCAGTTCTGTTGCTCCATAATTAAACCTCCTGAAAATCTGAAGTAGTTTAAGATGGCAAAATGAAAAAATAAAAAATAAAAAAAAATAACAACAGGCTTTCTCTTTTGAACAATGAATCATAAAAGCTAAAAGGTTCTTTCCTTCTGAAAAAAAATCTCACAAACATTTGACATTATTTGACTGCAAAAATGTGATGGAAAACATATGTGACAACAACATACAAATATTAAAGAGAACGTTATCCTATATGTTGACAAAAGAAAGATTGAGAAGAAAGCCTTTTTTTTCTTTCTGTATTTATTTTTCTTAAACTCTCAAAAAGTGAGAAAATAATTGACATACATTGTTGGTGGCTAACTAATCAAACATAATAAAAAAGGTGTTAAATAAAATAGAAAAAAGACTAATAAGTTATCCATGTAATATTAATTAGAATTATTTTAGTCGCTCAGATTATGATTTAAACTATGTCATATAGAAACATATTGCCTCCTCTTTAAAGCATTAAGTATTTTAAACAATACATAAGAGACCCATCTCTTTCATTTATTCCTTGGTATAAAGAGAATAATTTTATTATCATTAACATAAGATTAGCCTCTCTGATGAGCCCCAGATTTGATACAGCTAAAATTCTTCAGAAAATGACAAAATTCTTTACTTTAGGGATATACTTTAAAATTCACATTTAAATCTTTGAGTATTATAATTATTTCCAACATAGTGTTCTGTCCCCGTCTCCCACACGCACAAACACCCACCCCAAAGGGTTAAATAATTATTTCCAAACAGTCAAAGGTTCGTTATCAAAACTTGGCAGCAACGCAGCAGCTGCCTGCCAAGAGCTTTTACTTCAAGAAGCAGGGGTTGTCCCTCCACCAGGTAACACATAAATACAGACAGTTTGAAGTAGTCCAGTAACAGAAATCCACAACAGATGAGGCTTTGTTCGTCCAAAAGTGCAAGTGACTCGCCAGAGTTTTTGCTTTGTCCATCACAGAGCTGGAATGGCCATCACCCTCCCTTATATAGCCTGTGGGGTGTGGTCAAGCCGATGCTGGTGTGGATCCAGCCACAACTTGTCTCCCTCATCACTCTCCGACAGATCAGAGACATCTGGCTCCTGGCCAATCTCCTCTCCTTCGGCCAACACCTGAGGAATTGCCAGAGAGGAGGGGCCGGGAGAGGGAGGCCTGGTCGGCTCCTCTCCTTCATGTTCGGAGCCTTCTTCCTCAGATACAATGGGCTCAGGGTCAGAGCCACAACACTATCCCCCACCACAGGGCCCTTCCCCCGGGTCTGCCGGTCGGGATGAGGTCGGGACGGGAACCAGTCGTGGAAGTCCTGCACTAGGTCGGGGGTCTGAACGGCAGAAGCGTCCACCCAGGTGAAATCCTCGGGCCCATACCCCTTCCAGGCAATGAGGTATTGGAAGCGCCCTTTCAGCCAACGGGAGTCCTGGATGCTGTCCACCTTGTATGCCGTGGAGTCATCCTCGTCGGCTGTGGCAGGGGGAGCAGGCGCTGACGGGCGTCAGAGGCGACATGGCAGAGCCTCAGGGACCAGGAGGGACCGATGGAAAACAGGGTGGAGCCGCATAGAGCGTGGCAGAGTCAACTGGTAGGCCACCGGGCTGATGACCGCCTCGACAGGGAAGGGACCGATAAAGCGGTGGTCCAGTTTCTTCACCGGCCGGTCTGTGAGGAGGTGTTTCGTGGACAGCCACACCCAATCCCCAACTTCCAGCAGTGGCGTAGCCCATTGTGAGTGGTCGGCAACCCGTTTGTAATCCTCCTTCACCCGGATCAGCTGCCACCACACCAGTTGCTGCACAGCCTGCAGTTCTGAGAGGAAGTCCCGGGTCTCGGGAGCAGGGGAATCCAGAATCGCCAAAGGGAAGAGCTGGGGATGGTAGCCGACATTGGCATGGAATGGGGTCATCTGGGTGGAGGTGTGCTGGGAGTTGTTGAAGGCGAACTCTGCCAAGGGAAGGTACTCAGCCCAGTTGTCCTGCTGCTGGTTGACAAAACAGCAGAGGTACTGTTCCAGGATGCTGATGACCTTCTCCGTGCCCCCGTCCATCTCCGGATGGTGCAATGACAACAGGCACACCTGCACCTCCAACGCGGCCATCAGGCTTTTCCAGAAGCAGGCCGTGAACTGGGCCCTGTGGTCTGACACCACCCGATCCGGCAGGCCATGGAGGCGGAAAATGTGCTGCAGGAACAGACGTGCTTTGGTGCGGGCCGATGGCAGGCCAAGGCATGGGATGAAATGTGCCATCTTTGTGAGCATGTCCACCACCACGAGGACGGTCGTGAACGTGGCGGACAGCGACAGGTCTGTCAGGAAGTCCATGGAGATGGCTCCCCACGGTCTCTCCAGTGTCGGCAGTGGCTGGAGGAGCCCAGGAGGTGGGCCAGACGCGGCTTTGGCCTGTCGGCATGGCACACAAGACGTCATGTAAACGTGCATGTCGTGCCGTACCCAAGGCCACCAAAAAGTCCGCGTCACCAGGTTTAAAGTCTTAAAGAACCTGAAGTGCCCTGCCGTGGGTTTGTCATGGCACTGGTTCATGACGAGGGCTCGAGGCGGACTCGTGGGCATGTACAGCCGGCCCCGGTGCTTCAGCAAGCCCTCCTCCAAGGTCCATGGGGACGCGGGGCCAATGTCCGCTTTCCGCTGCTGCAACCAGTCGTGCTGGCTCTGCGCTTCCAGCACCTGAGCCCGCAGGTCCACTGGTTCCTGGACCGTGGCCAAGGATTCCGCTGGCAGCACCGTCCGGGGGGGAAGGGAGTCCTTGGGGCAAAAGTATTCCGGCTTGTGGGATAGGGCATCCACCCTCTGATTGAGGCTGCTTGGAATGTATGTGACTTGGAAGTTGAACCGGGCGAAAAACAGTGACCACCGGATCTGCCGCTGGTTCAACTTCCTGGCCATGGTAAGGTGCTCCAGGTTCTGATGGTCTGTCCGCACCTCCACCTGGTGTCGGGCCCCCTCGAGGTGATGCCGCCAAGCCTCGAACGCGGCCTTGATAGCCAGCAACTCCTTTTCCCAAATGGTATAGTTCCGCTTGGCAGGGTTGAGCTTCCTGGAGTAGTAGGTGCAGGGAAAAAGAGTGACACCATTCACCAGGGCCTGTAGCAGCACCGCCCCAAGCGCTACGTTGGACGCGTCCGTCTCGACCACGAACGGACGGTGTTGATTGGGGTGCTTCAGGACCGGCTCCATGACAAAAGCCCGCTTGAGGACCTCGAAGGCCTGCTGCTGCGGGGGTCCCCACTGGAACGGGACCTTCTTCCATAGGAGCTGAGTCAGCAGCAAGGTCAGGGTGGCAAAGCCTGGGATGAAGGTCCGGTAATAGTTGGCGAACCCCAGCAGGCGCTGGACATCCCTCACCCGACGTGGGGGTTCCCAACTGCACAAGGCCTCCACCTTGCGCGGGTCCATAGCGATGTCCTCGGGGGTGATGATGTGCCCGAGGAACTCTATGGAAGTCTGGAAGAAGTAACATTTCTCCAATTTTGCATAGAGTTGGTGCTCCCACAGGCGCTGCAGGACCTGGCGGACTTGCTGGAGGTGGCTCTCCTGGGTCTGGGAATAGATCAAAATGTCATCCAGGTAGATCACCATGAAACAGTCCAGCATGTCCCAGAACATGTCGTTCATCAAGTGCTGGAAGACCGTGGGGGCGTTGGTCAACCCGAATGGCATGACGGTGTACTCAAAGTGGCCATACCGGGTACCAAACGCTGTCTTCCACTCGTCTCCCTCTCGCACGCGCACCAGGTTGTAGGCCCCTCGGAGATCGAGCTTGGTGAAGATTGAGGCCTCCCGCAACCTCTCCATCAGCTTCGGGATCAGCAGCAGGGGGTAGCGATTCCACCCCGTGATGGCATTCAGGTGCCGGTAGTCGCAGCACAGGCATAAGTACCCCGTCTTCTTCTTCACGAAGAGGACCGGAGCCGAGAGAGGGGAGGTCGAAGGCCAGATGAACCCTCGGGCCAGGTTTTTGTCCAAAAAGTCCCGCAGGGCAGCCAACTCGGGCTCCAACATCGAATACAGATGCCCCGAAGGCAGGGGCACATTGGGCAGCAGGTCCACCAGGCAGTCGTAGGGTCGGTGCGGGGGTAAGCGATCCGCCTCCTTCTCGCTGAACACATCAGCAAAAGGTGTCAGCTCCAGAGGCAAGGAGACAGCCGGGGTGGAGATGTCCTGGCCGGCACAGGTGTGGCCGAGGTGGTTGACACACTGCAGGCTCGGGAACGAGATGGCGTTCCTCAACCAGGCCACCTGCGGGTCGTGGGCCCGAAGCCAGGCGATCCCCAGGATCACTGGGAAATGGAGGTCCGCCATCATGTAGAACTGGATCGCTTCCTCGTGCATCCCAATGGCAAGGCGCAAGGGCTGAGTAGCAAATTTGATGGGCCCCGCCACGAGTTCCCGCCCATCGATGGTCTTGACCCTCAATGGAGGGTCCACCAGAACCAAGGGGACCTTATAATGGGCCACAAAGGCCTGGTCCATAAAGTTCATCTTGGCCCCCGAGTTTACCAGCGCATGCACCTGGAGCCCCTCCGACTGGTTGGCCAACAAAACCCAGGTGTCCAGAATGAAGTGCCAAGGGGGCTCACATCCACAGCCGCCAACTCCGGCAGGGCCTGGTCCTAGGGTTTTGCCTAGACCAGGCCTGGCCCGTTTCCCGGCTGGTCACGCTGAGATTCCGGAACAGGCTTGGGCACCCAATACCGCTTCCTGGGGCACGAGGTGGCAAAATGTCCAGCCCCGCCGCAATAGAGGCACAGTCCCTCTTGCCGTCTCCGCATCTGCTCCTGGGCCGTCAGGTGAGGTCTGGCTGCTCCGAGCTCCATGGGCTCCTCAGCCGTCACCACAAAACACGGGATGGTCCGGGGTGCTGTCGATGCGGGACACAGGGGTGCAGGAGCTGCCGGTGGTTCCTGAAGGGCTGGACTAGGCCGTCGCCATAGGAGGCGAGCGTTGATCCGCAGGCACTGGGTCACCAGCGTGTCAAGGGTCGGAGGCATCTCCACCCGAACCAGCTCATCCTGCAGCTCGTCCGAAAGGCCGTCCTGGAAGGCATCCATGAGCGCCGCCTCATTCCAGGCAGAGTCCTGGCCGAGAAGTCGGAACTCCGCAATATAGTCCTGCAGGGGGCGCTTCCCTTGGCAGAGGTCCTTGATGTGCCTCGCTGCTGTCTGAATCCGGAGGGGGTCCTCATACATCAAGCGCAGGTGTTGCAAAAAGCCCTGATAGTCCAGAAGCAAGGGACTATTTTGCAGCAACAGGGGCATGGCCCATAGGGCGGCAGAGCTGGAAAGAAAGCTGATCATTAATGCCACCCGAGCCCAGTCATCCAGAAAATCCTCCGGCCTCATTGCCATGAAAAGTTGGCATTGTCCCAGGAAGGCCGGGAACATCTCTGTCTGCCCAGAAAACCTCTCTAGCACGTTCATTGGGCATCGTGAACGGGGAGAAGGAGGAGGAAGAGCTGCAGGAGCATCCCCCAAAGCAAGTTGGGCAATTAACTATGCCACTTGCTACTGCAGGAGCTGATTGGCATCTTGCAGCTGCTGTAACTGCTGCTGTAGCTGTTGGTCCATCGTGGTTAAACAATGGTTTACATTTCAGGTGACAGACAAGATGTTCTGTCCCCGTTTCCCACACTTACAAACACCCACCCCAAAGGGTTAAATAATTGTTTCCAAACAGTCAAAGGTTCGTTATCAAAACTTGGCAGCAATGCAGCAGCTGCCTGCCAAGACCTTTTACTTCAAGAAGGAGGGGTTGTCCCTCCATCAGATAACACAGAAATACAGACAGTTTGAAGTAGTCCAGTAACAGAAATCCACAACAGATGAGGCTTTGTTTGTCCAAAAGTGCAAGTGACTCGCCAGAGTTTTTGCTTTGTCCATCACAGAGCTGGAATGGCCATCACCCTCCCTTATATAACCTGTGGGGTGTGGTCCAATGACTCAGCTCAATCTCTGGCACGCCTCCTCATCTGCTGTGACCGTTTAGCACGCCGACGCTGGTGTGGATCCAGCCACAACTTGTCTCCCTCATCACTCTCCGACAGATCGGAGACACCTGGCTCCTGGCCAATCTCCTCTCCTTCGGAAAACATCTGAGGAATTGCCAGAGAGGAGGGGCCGGGAGAGGGAGGCCTGGTTGGCTCCTCTACTTCATGTTCAGAGCCTTCTTCCTCCGATACGATGGGCTCGGGGGTCGCAGCCACAACACATAGTATTAACTTATGCTGTGATTTAAAACTGAAACAAAGCTATGGCTGGACACAGATAAATCTTATGACTCAAGGAAATCTCAAATTGCATATAATATACACCCACCACCCACAAATATCTCTTATCCAAACTTCTTAAAACATCCTTTGAGGTCTAGTAGACATAAAATATCCCCTTCCCCAAATTAATTTCCTTCTCAAGTAATATGAAATATATTTTAGATTTCTTTTTTTAAAACTTTATCATTTTTATTTTTATTATATAAAATACAAAGAAGAAAGCAAAATAGGAAATTAAGGGAGGGATAGGGAATGGGGAAAAGGGTGTGTGAGATACAAGGGGAAAGAGAAGGGAGTAGTAAGGCCAAAGAATTTGAAAGTATAAAATAAAATTTGTAAATAAAAATGGTGACAGCTCAGAAAGATTACTAGGTGCAAATAGAAATAGACAATATTTCCATTGCAAGGAAGATAAAGCAGGAATAGTTAAATTGATTACTTTATTTACAGAAGAAAATATGTCCTTATTTGGCTATCATTCTGGAATTTATGCTTGTGAAGAGAAAAATGAAACTTTGATCTTGGTTTTGTTCATTAGAAACATTTGGGGTTGTAGAAATGGCTAGTTATATAGTCATGTGTAAAAGCAAAAAGTTGAGGTTAGAGTGTGTTTATCTTGTACTGTGTTAGGAAGAGTTGGAAGATTTCTTAAAGTCGATTTCCCCAGATTGGGTAGTCTAATTCTTTGTTCCACACTTACATACAAACTGAGCTTAACCTTAATCCTGTTTTTCCAAATTCATTATAAAATTGAACAATTGATTTCACTTCAAGGATTTCACTCTTAAGAATTACAAGTGCTTCTGAACTTCAAAAAGGATCCTGGAGCACACAATGCATGAATCTTAACCTAGACATTTAACGAAAGTTTTTGCAATTGAATTATAATAATAAAAATTACACCTATATATTTAGGCATATTAACTTGATGCAGTGTGATACATTTTGAAGAGAAAAAAAAACCACGTAAACCTAATCTGAACAAATTGTATGTCCTATTTTAAATAACAGGGTATGGATATTTTAAATTCCAAAGGCCAAAATTAAACATTTTTCAGTTTATAGTGTAATCAGATTATGATTCGTATTACTTTTTCATAACTCAGTCATTGTCATGTCCAATTTTTGGAAACCCATGGACCACAGCACATCAGGCATCCCATTCTCCAATGTCTCCTGCAGCTTGCCCAAATTTATGTTTGCTGAGTAGATGATATTGCTTAACCACCTCATCCTCTGCCATCCCCTTTTCCTTTCACCTTCTATCTTTCGCAAGATCAGGATCTTTTCCAATAAGTCTTCTCACTTCTCATTTGATG
>WNWU01013751.1:137722-158916 GCA_012654045.1 Ptyas mucosa
AGCAGCAGGCGAAAAAAGCTAATAAATTCCTGGGTTTTATAAACAGAAGCATAGAATCAAGATGATGTCAAATATTAGTAGTGCTTTATAAAACCCTAATAAGGCCACACATGGAATACTGCAACCAATTTTGTTCACCATACTGCAAGAAAGATGTTGAGACTTTGGAAACAGTTCAGAGAAGAGCAACTAAGATGATCAAAGGCCTGGAGACTAAAATTTCTGAAGAATGACTACAGGTTTTGGGTGTGGCTAGTCCAAAGAAAAGAAGAATTCTGGGTGACATGATAGCAATATTCCTGTCCTTGAGGGGCTGCCACAAAGAATAGGTGGTCAAAATATTCTCCAAAGCACTGGAGGATAAGATAAGAAACAATGGTTGGAAACTAATCAGAGAGAGAAACAATGGGGAATTAAGGAAAAGCTTCCTACAGTGAGGACAATTAACCAGTGGAACAGAGTGCCTCCAGAAATTGTGGGCTCTCCACCACTGGATGTTTTTAAGAAGAGTCTAGAAAAGTCACTTGTCAGAATTGGTATAGATTCTCCTGCTTGATCAGGGGGCTGGACTAGAAGACCTCCAAGGTCCCTTCCATCTCATTCATTCTATTCTAAACTAAGGCTTCAAGGATTCTTGGGGAGGACCAGCTTGTGCGACTCACTGCAATGCAACAACTCTAAACTTGGACCCCTCTTGTCCTCTCCCTCCTCCTAGCTGGAGATTCCACCAGAATGATTAGAACTTTATGAAGTCACTTATGGAAGGCAAGACATCTAGAGTACCTTTGATGAGTAATTCTTAGATGTTCCAGAATAAATAATAAACCATGGAAAATGAGATATGCCTAAGAAATAGGATGATGATGCCTATGAGTTCTTCTATTCCTTACTCCCACACATTCTACTCTTCAGAGGGTTGATTAGAAGGGATTGGAGGAACGTTTTACGTGGTGCATTTTAGTTACTCCCTGTTGTTGAACTCTGAGAAGAATTGCTTTTCAGTTGGCACTACAGAGGGTCATGGCATTCCAGTTTTACTTAACATGAGCCATCGTGGCACAGTGGTTAGAGTGCAATACTGCAGGCTATTTCTACTGACTGCAAGCTGCCTACAATTAGGCAGTTCAAATCTCAACAGTCTCAAGGTTGACTCAGCCTTCCATCCTTCCGAGGTGGGTAAAATGAGGACACAGATTGTTGGGGCAATATGCTGACTTTGCAAAACACTTAGAGAGGATGGTAAAGCACTGTAAAGTGGTATATACAGTAAGTCTAAGTGCTAGTGCTATACTAGGTGGAAAAATTCTAATCAGACAATATTTCCTCATTATTATTTGAGATCTATTAATTAGAGATTTTGAAACTCAAAAAACCCTCAAACTTCACAGATACCAATATTGTCAATCAAATTATGCATTTGATATACCTGAAAAGTTACCTTTGATTCAATTTGGGAATAAATGATCCTTTTTGTAAAATGTATTTTTTATGTTTACCACAGGATGTACAAGTGTTGCTGGACTTTTTAGGTCCTTTTAATAAAATTGCATTTATATAAAATAAATATCATTTTAAAATATTATGGTCTTTGTCCAGCATTTAGTCAAAATTGTGTATTTTTAAAAAAAAAGAAATAAAGAAAAATAAAAAATAAATAATTTCATTTTTAACTGCAGAAACACAATCTGTTGTGACTCTGACCCCCGAGCCTGTCTTATCAGAGGGAGAAGACTTCAAAAGGAAGGAGAGGAGTTGGAAGGGCCTCCCTCTCCAGGACCCTCCTCTCTGGCAATGCCTCAGGTGTCCTCTGAAGGCCAAGAGATTGGCCAGGAACCAGGCACTTCTGAGCAGCCGTAGTTAGACAGCGACAGAGATGAGTCTTGGCTGGATCCTCGACAGCATCGGAAAGATAAGCGCGCGCAGCAGAGAAAGAGGCATGCCAGAGATTAAGCTGAGTCATTGAACCATACCCCACAGGGGATAAAAGAGGGTGTGGTGGCCATTCAGGCCTTGTGACAGACAAAACTGAAAAGCTAGCAAGTCATACTGTGTTTCTGGAACTTTGTTATATGCCCTCCTTGGATTTACTATGGACTGGACTTGACAATTCTTTGACTTTGTGGACTTATTTTGGTGTATCGGACAGAGGAGAAAAACCTCCCTTTGTGAGTAAAGTCTTTGGCAGGCAGCTACTGGGTTGCTGCCAATTCTGTTATCTCAAAGGAATTCCTGACTGCTGGTTTTATTAACTCCTGGTTGACTGTTTGTGTGCGTGTGTGAGATGGGGACAGAACACAATAATAAAGAAAAAATATGTTTATTTTATGTCAGAATATTCATCACTGGAAAGGCATGGTAACAAGGTCAGCCAATTGGGAGCTGAGACAGACTGGAGCCAGCGTGTGTCTTAGTCTGGAGCTTCTCAGTCTGTGCAGAGCTAAAGTGAAACTGGTCTTTCTGCTGTTCTCTGTGTCAGCATTCCATAAAACCCCCAACTTCAAGTAAAACTCTGAAGCAAACATTTTTCAAAGTTGTATTTTCCAAAGCTGACAAGCGTTTCCCACCACACCGCAGAAAAAAACACCCTGAAAAATAAAATAGACAAAACACAAAAGCAGCAGTTAACACCTTGTTCATCACCTCTTAACCCCCTCTCCCCCCTCCAGGAGGACCATTTGGTTTCTCAGGGAATTTATCATGAAATTGCTTTACTTGAGTATCAGCATTCACATCCCAACTTTTCACCTAAGTAGCTTCAGATAACAGGTACCCTTTCCAGAGTACCAAATACTGTAACCGACCCCTGTATAGAGTCAAGGATCTTAACTTCATAATGAGCCTCCCCTTGTACTACCAAAGGAGGGCGGAGAGCAGCTGGCAAGGTTCTTAAGTTAGATTGCTGGCTTCAGTAAGCTACTGTGAAAAACTGGGTGCACTTTCCCTAATATGCGAGGGAGGCTAAATTGGACAGTCACTGGGTTAATCACTTTCACTATAGGGAAGGGACCTATGAATTTGGGTCCAAATGTCTTGCTAGGTAACCTCAATCTTAGGTATTTGGTTGACAAATAAACTTTATCTCCTATTCGGAAAGGTGGTTGGAGAGACTGGCATTTGTCAGCCTGGGCTTTATACTTTTCAGCTCATTCAGCTAAAGCTTTCTTAGTATTCTCCCAAACCTTTTTTAACGAGGTCATCCATTCTGTTAGAGACATGGAAGTTGGTGGCTCTCTAGGCAACTCAGGCATTGGCACAAAATCCATGCCCGTAGTTATTTGAAAAAGAGTCAACCCTGTACTACTGTGTACTGCATTATTATAAGCCACTTCTGCGAACAGTAATAACTCCTTCCAGTTTTCTTGTTGAAACATCTAATGCATTGTTCCACCATTGCGTTCAATTTTTCAGTGGATCCCTTAGTCGATGGGTGGAAAGATGAGCTAAGCCCCTGGGACGACCCAATGGACTGCAGGAACTCCTTCCAGAACCTAGCAGTAAACTGGACCCTGCAATCTGATATTATTCTCCTTGGAACCCCATGTAGTCTGTAGATATGCTTCATGAAAAGTTTTGCCAGCTTCTTGGCCAAGGGTAGTCCCTTGCAGGCAGTGAAGTGTGCTTGTTTGCAGAATAAATCAATGACAGTCCAAATCACCTTGTTCCCTCCGCTGTCAGGGAGTTCAACTATAAAGTCCATTGCAACCTCCTCCCAGGATTTTGTGACTTCGGTCACTATCTGGAGAAGCCCAGGGGGCTTCCCTGGTGTGGAATTCATGGTGGCACAGGTGATGCAGCTTTTGAAATAATCCTCTGACCAGGCATCAGTTGAGAGCCCCGCTTTTAGCTCTGCTGTCAACTTCTCTTCAGGAAGGTCGAGAATCATGACTCCGCTTTAGCACCAAGAGTCGCATGCTGCTGGGCACATAAATCTTACTCCCTTTCCAAGCCCTCTCTTAGGGTTAGGTCCAACTGGTTTTCCTCGAACCAGGCATCAGTTGAGAGCCCCGCTTTTAGCTCTGCTGTCAACTTGTCTTCAGGAAGGTTGGAACCACAGCGCATTTGCACTCTAGTGCATGCTTGGGCTGCTGGTTGGGTTTCAGAGATTATGGCGTGAATTACCTCTTCCCGTCGGCTGTCAAACTGAGGCTTATAGGAGAGAGCATCAGCTAATAGGGTCCCCCCCCCGAATGTATTTCAGGTTGAAGTTAAAGCATTTGAAATACTGAGCCCAGCGAACCTGCTTGGAGTAAAGCTTCCGAGGGAGTCTTCAGTGCCTCTAGGTTTTTGTGGTCAGTCCACACTTTGAAAGGCTCCTTAAGGGGGCTCTAGAGGGGGCTCTAGGAAGTGTCTCCAGGATAGGAGAGCCCATCGCACCGCAAAAGCCTCCTTCTCCCATCCTGCCCATCTGTGTTCCGTGTCCGTCAACTTTTTTGATACATAAGCACATGGCATTAATTTGTTTTGGGCATTCCTTTGCAGTAGAATATCCGCCACTGCCATATCACTAGGGTCAGCCTGGACTGCAAATGGCTTATTTGGGTCAGGGTGCTGTAGGGTGCTGTAGAATCAGCTCGATGTCCCAGTTGTCCACACCGATAGCATTTAATCACCCCTGCCGGGTGAGGGGGGTTGATTTCAGTAGGCTTTGAAAGGGGCCGTCTAGCTAATGCTCTCAAAGGCGGCTTCTCTGCTGGGGTTTTGCAGTGGGGGTGGATTTCTTTGTCTAGAGCTATGGACATGGTATATCAATCGTGCAGTCGCTCATGCATCCCCTGGATCCCACAGGCTAATCTGACTTCTTGATCAATGACCTTTTAAAATAGTGTAGGATTATGTGGTCTGGCCAATGCACCAAGTTCCCTGCAACCTGTCTAAAGTCCCATACAAAGTCTTTTATGGGTTGATTACCTTGATTCATCACCTTCATTGTGGCTTCATTTTCATTGATTCTGTCTGGGTCTTCGAATCTGGCCCAGAGCAACACAGCAAACCCATCAGCATCATTTAGTTCCACAATGCCCTCATTGTGCAGCTGGGCTATCCATTCAGAAGCCTCCTCTTCATTCATCCCATCAGAAATCACTGATACCAAGTCTTGTTATGACTCATATTGGTTTCCATACTGATCTATATGAGCCCAGACCCTGCTGAGGAAGTAAGCCAGATTGGCAGGTGTACCATCAAATGTTGCTCTGAAGCGGGGTGGCGTTGGCCTTGCAGGTGGATTGGGCCCTCTGACAGGTGGCTGAGCTGGAACCTGTGGCGGAGCTGCTGCTGGTTGCTGGATGGCAGCCTGCTGAGGGAGAGGGGCTGGCTGCTGAGCTGCTTGCTGGGACACAGAGAGGGGGGGGGGAAATTCCAGACGGCTGCTGGATTAGCCATTCCCCCTGCAGTGCTGGGATCGTTGGACCATATTGGGGCCATGGGGATCCGTGGAAAATTGGAGCAGACGATGCTGGATCCCACTGGCACTGGACCCACCCTTGGCCAGGATAGAATCCCCAGCCTGGGGGAATATATTCAGCAGGATGTAGAAGAAAGGCAGTCTGGCGAGGAGACCCAGCAAGGGGGTTTTGCATTCCCCATGCCAGCTGCGTCTGATATCTCCCAGCTGCGGGATGGTGCTAAGCCGGTCCTTGTTTTGTCCCTTGCTGGGTAGAGAGGTGCCTGTACCCCACTAAGTCCTCTGCCAGGTCCTGGATCGGAGAAAGTGAACGTAGGTTGTGCTAAGCTCCATCTCACTTGAGGAGGTTGGGAGGAGGGTGCATAACTTCCCACCTCCATCTGTTCAAAATGCTCAGGGAGCCCAGTCAATGATTGGCTTCATGAGGGGGGCAACAGGTTCCAGTCCCGGGAGTCTCTGGCTCATGGGATGACTTTGTTGGGCTGGGACCGGCAATATATCCAGGCAGTCTCTCCTCTGGTCCCCTTTCTGGAGTTGGTCTCAGGGTTCCCAAGCCAAGCGCAACAAAAGACACTCTACTCCATTCTGCTCTTTCCGGAATGAGGTTTATTGGGCGCTGGTGGCAGGCACGTGCTGTGAAAGTGTAAAACAGCTCGAAGTCGGCGCGACAAGTCCTTGGTCTATTGCAGTTTAAATAACCGTTGCCAGGCATAAAAAGACGCCCCGCTTCCTAATCAGGAGTTCTGGCCTTCTCCTCAGCTGCTGCTGACGCCCGTCCTCAGGAGCCCAGCAACACGCCAGAGGGAATAGGTCCTATCCCCGCTGAACCGCCATCCCCGCACCCCACACCCCGCGAACGGCCACCTAAGCACCCGTGCTACCACCCCCCCTTTCATCGTGCATATGTGGTACATACCCTCATCATCTCAAAAGCGCATCAGCGATATCGAGCAGCTAGCAGGGCTTGACAGGTGGCTCCCCTTTCACCATGTCTCCTTCTGTAACAGAAAGGTTAGGGATTAGTATCAGAATCTGGTTTATGGGGATGTTTCTTATGGAAATGTCTAACTAACTTTCTTGCGCTAACATTAGACGCGGATACCCACGATGCTTCCTCATATGGATATCCTTTCCACCTCACAAGGTAATGAAACTTTCCACGTTTTAGTTTAGAATCCAGAATTTTGTCTATTTCGTAATGTCCTTCTATTATGGGACCAGGTCGGTTAGGTGTGTCCCGGGTTTTCGGCACTAATTTGAGAAGACTACAATGAAACACGGGATGTATTTTCCCCAACAAAGGTGGTAATTTGAGAACAACTGTGACAGGGTTTACCACTTTTATTATGGGAAATGGGCCTAGGAACTTTGGCCCCAATTTATGGTTGGGTACCCGTAACTTGATATATTTAGTAGATAAATACACCATGTCTCCTATCTGCAAAGGCTGGACTGGGTCCCGCTTTTTATCTGCCTGGGTTTTATACTCTATGGCTGCTTTATCCAATGCATCCCGTAACTGAGGCCACAAGGTTTGGATTTTATCAGCCCATTCCTGGGGCATGATAGGGATTTGTAGAATAGCTACAAATTCTCATCCCATCACCACTTTAAAGGGAGTCAAACCCATACTGCTATGCACCATATTATTGTACGCCACTTCCGCAAAAGGTAATAGGGACGTCCAAACAGTCTGTTGATATGAGATGTAACAGCAGAGGTAGCGTTCGACCATGACATTTGCTCGCTCAACTGCCCCATTAGTACTGGGATGGAATGCCTGTGCAGACCCAATTGCAGTTAGGAAGTTCCGCCAAAAGCGAGCCGTAAACTGGACCCCCCTATCAGAAATGATCCTTTGGGGCACCCCATGCAACCTATATATATGTTGAATAAACAATCTTGATAATTTCCTAGCTGACGGTAATCCACTACAAGGGTTAAAATGGGCCTGTTTGGAAAACAGGTCTATAACAGTCCATATAACGGTATTCCCATTACTTTCCGGCAGGTCCACCACAAAGTCCATCGCTATCTGTTCCCAGGGCTGGTGGGGAGTAGCCACTGATTGTAAAAGACCTAATGGCCTTCCTGTCCGGGGTTTGGTTTTTGCACAGATAGCACAGCTCTGCACATATTCCTCTATGTCATGTCTCATGTGGGGCCACCAAAACTGTCTGCGTGTCAAATGGAGTGTTTTTAAGAACCCAAAGTGGCCAGCGGGTTTAGTGTCGTGGCATCGTTGCAGCACAGCCATACGCATATCCTGCGGAATGTACAACTTATCCCCTTTCCAAGCCAGTCCATCCCTGTGGGGATGTCTGTGGATTATTTTGTAACCACATATCCTGGGTCAACCCCTGCCGTAGAAGTTCGTGCCATTCAGTACGTCCATCTATCCGGAGTACTGCATTGATATTCGCTGCGGGCCCCTCCGGGACCATTGCCTGTACAATCTCGTCCCTCTTACTATTAAACTGTGGCATCTGCAATAAGGCATCAGCCAGAAAATTCCTTCCCCCCAGCACGTACCGCAGCGTGAACTTAAAACGCTGGAAATGTTGGGCCCATCGTGCCTGCTTAGCTGATAACAGCCTAGGTGTTTGCAATGCCATTAGGTTACGGTGGTCTGTCCACACTTCAAACGGGACCGTTGCCCCCTCCAATATATGACGCCAAGTGAGAAGAGCCCACCGAATGGCGAAGGCCTCCTTCTCCCAAATAGCCCACCCCCGTTCCATGAGAGTGAATTTCTTTGACGTGTATGCACAAGGGTGTAATTGGTTTTGGGCATCGGATTGTAGTAGCACAGCTCCAACCGCCACGTCACTTGCATCTACTTGTACCACAAATGGTTTCGATTGATCGGGATGATGTAAGATAGGAGCTTCCACAAAGCGGCGTTTCAAGTCCTCGAATGCTTTTTGACACTCTGTTGTCCATTCCAGTCATTTTCCAGGACGAGGGACTCCGAAACCTTTCGTATGCAGTAGATCAGTTAGTGACAGAGCTATATGGGCAAAGGTTGGTATAAATTGATAATAGAAGTTAGCAAAGCCAAGGAAGTTTTGCAATTGCCGTCGAGTCCCTGGGGCTTGCCAGCCTAGAACAGCAGTTACTTTTTTGGGATCCATTTCTATTCCGTCCTTGGAAATACGATACCCTAGATAGTCCAGCCGTGTCCGGTGAAATTCGCATTTAGAGACCTTTACATATAACTTGGCTTCTAAGAGACACTCTAAGACTTGGTGAACTAGGCTTATATGTTCCTCCATGGTTTTGGTATATATTAGGATATCAATCAAATAGACCGAGACACCACGATAAAGATAACCATGGAGAACCTCATTAATCAATTGCATAAATACTGCTGGGGCGCCTTGCAGCCCAAATGGCATAACACAAAATTTATAACTACCCAATGGGCAGTTGAACATGGTCTTCCACTCATCCCCCTGTTTGACCCTAACCCGGTAGTAAGCTTCCCAGAGGTCTAACTTTGTGAAGTAGGTACCCGTGGCTAAGGCGGCCAGAAGATCTTTCATCAATGGGAGAGGATACAAGGGTTCCACACTGACTGCATTCAACCCACGGTAATCAACACAGAGATGAAGACCGCTATCCTTCTTTTCCCGGAAAAGGACTGGAGTGGCCAGGTGTGAACGACTAGGCTGTATGAACCCCTGTGCTAAGTTTTTATCGATGTACTTCCGCAATTCCTCCACCTCTCTCAGGGTCATGGCGTACATACGTGGTTTTGGTAATTTCACCTCAGGGATGAGCTCGATCGCACAATCCGTCACCCGGTGTGGTGGTAGGGCATCACACTCTTTCTCATCAAAGACCTCTGCTAAATCTGCATACGCATTGGGAACCCCTGGGAGCGGCACCCCTTTAAGTCCCCCACACACAAACCCCTTTGATATAGTCTCTTCTGCAGCTTCTGCAGTATGTGGCTCAGGACCGAGTTCTAAATGGAGTTTTCGAAAAAAAACCTCCCACCATATGGTAGGCCTCCTTTTATCCAGCCATGCTAGGCCCAGAATGACTGGTTCGATCATTGTGTCCACCACCAGGAAACGTAGATGCTCCCAATGAGCCCCAATGAGCTCCGTCACGTGAGTGGTTGGAGCACCCCCTAACGTGGACCCATCTATTTGTTCAAAAGCTATTGGTGTCTGTAACAGGCTTAACTGAAGACCCAACTTCAGACCCAACTGTGCAGCTAACGTCCGCTGCATCAAACCCCACGTGCACCCCGAATCAACAAGTGCCTCCTGTTGAAGCACTGGCCCACCATGTGGTGATTGAAGGGTTACCAGGATGAGAAAGGGCCGTATAGGATCACTCACCATCAGATCACTGTTCCCCTCCTCTTCATCACTCTCTGCCATGATTACGGGGACAATCCCAGGATGTGAAGCGGGACCCAGCTCAGATTGGCAACTTTTCCAGGAATCCGACACCATTGGGCCTCCTCTGAAGCCTCAATGGATCACACCATGTTTTCAGAAGGAGAAAACAGGGTGTCAGTAAATCTTTGATTATCTGTTCCCACAGCCTCTCTGTGATCTCTTCTTTCTCCTCCATTTTCACTGAGTCTTCGCACCACCCGAGGTTTAGGTAGATGTTGGGGCTCAGCACCCCTGACAGCCCCTTTCGGGGTGCCGTTATGCTTTCAGAGAGATTCAGGTTAATGTCAGTGTTCCAGAAACCCTCCAACTCCAAGTAAAACTCTGAAGCAAGCATTATTCAAAGTTCTATTTACTAGAATAGGTAAACTGGCACATCTGGGAAAACCTGAATCTGAGAGGTCTGGGTTTTCCCTCAGTAAATCAAAACCCCCAAATCATCCCCTCACTCCTCAGTCTATCAGATGCTTCAATCACTATCCGTTCCATCTCGAGACATCACTCTGACCACTCCTTCTCCAGATGCAGGATCGTCCTGACCTTGACCGACAGGAAGAATGCTATTATGTCTAAAGACAACCCCTCTACTAAATTCCCCCCTCCTACTTTCCCACACATGAGAAGGTGGCAACATGGAATCTTCTAGCCTAATATGGCTTCCAAAGCTGACACTCTGTGTGTGAACATGTCTGCTGATCTGAGCTGAAGAACCACTGTTGGTATTGTAAATATACTTTATGTGTTATTATGAATATAAAGAACTTAATGAATCAGTTATCTGGGTGCGCTGCCTGTTTCTCTGGATGCACCTCATAATATTCTATTATATTAATCACCATCCTTAGATTATTTTTAATTTGTCTTCAGAAAATGACAAAATTCTTTACTTTAGGGATATACTTTAAAAATCACATTTAAATCTTTGAGTATTATAATTATTTCCAACATAGTATTAACTTATGCTGTGATTTAAAACTGAAACAAAGCCATGGCTGGTCATAGGTAAATATTATGACTCAAGGAAATCTCAAATAATGTACACCCATCACCCATAAATATCTCTTATCTAAACTTCTTAAAACATCCTTTAAGAGGTCCAGTAGACATAAAATATCCCCTTCCCCAAATTAATTTCCTTCTCAAGTAATATGAAATATATTTTAGGTTTCTTTTTTTTAACTTTATCATTTTTATTATATAAGATATAAAGAAGAAAACAAAATAGGAAATTAAGGGAGGGATAGGGAATGGGGAAAAGGGTGTGTGAGATACAAGGGAAAGAGAAGGGAGTAGTAAGGCCAAAGAATTTGAAAGTATAAAATTAATTTTGTAAATAAAAATGGTGACAGCTCAGAAAGATTACTAGGTGCAAATAGAAATAGACATTATTTCCATTGCAAGGAAGATAAAGCAGGAATGGTTAAATTGATTACTTTATTTAAAGAAGAAAATATGTTCTTATTTGGCTATCATTCTGGAATTTATGCTTGTGAAGAGAAAAATGAAACTTTGATCTTGGTTTTGTTTATTAGAAACATCTGGGGTTGTAGAAATGGCTAGTTATGTAGTTATGTGTAAAAGCAAAAAGTTGAGGTTAGAGTGTGTTTATCTTTTACTGTGCTAGGAAGAGTTGGAAGATTTCTTAAAGTCGATTTCCCCAGATTGGATAGTCTAATTCTTTGTTCCACATTTACATACAAACTGAGTTTAACTTTAATCCTGTTTTTCAAATTCGTTATAAAATTGAACAATTGATTTCACTTCAAGGGCTTCACTCTTAAGAATTACAAGTGCTTCTCAACTTCAAAAAGGATCCCGGACTTCCGGTGGTGCCGCGATCGCGTTGAAGACGCTCGAGTATGAGCGCCCGCTCCTCGGCTCCGTAAAAGCCCCCAAACAGCTGTCAAGCGCTGTCGGGAGGCTTGAAAAGTCTCTCCCTGGGTAAAGGGGAGAGGCAAGAGCAGGCAGGGGAAGGTAGAGCTCTCCAAGTGCCTTAGGGAAAACCCTGGGGCGCAAAGTGTGAGAGCTCCCTAGAAACCTGCCAAGCAGCTCCGGACCCAGGATGACTCTGCTGCAGCAGAACCAAACACCGCGACCACTTCTGCCTTTTTTTGGGGGGGGGGTTGATTTGAAGAAATAAAACAGCAGCAGACAAGCAAGCCAGGAGAAACAAGACTGTAAGTATTTCACACTTAACTCCAATTGTTTATTGCCTCCTTCAGAAGTACTAATTAACAGCGGAAACAAAATGGCGATTGAGGTCTGAGTGGGTGTGGAAAGTGAAAGTTAAGAAAAGTTTGACTAAGCCTCTTTTTTTCCTTTGTGGGAAAGAGACTTTGTAACGGCAAGAAAATAATGTTTTAATGTAAGAAGGAGGACTTTCTAAGTAGTAAATTAAGTTAAATGAAAAAGAAACAAGGACTTTTCTTTTTTTGATCTTTTGGGAAATTTTTTTCCTTCTCTTTTGGCTGCAGACAGGCAAAGCGGGAGGGGGAGATAGCCCATTTTGGAAGATGGCCTCAAAACTTGTAAAAACTGTTCCTACCAAGGGGTCTGGAAGTGCTGGCAGCTCTCCAGCTCATACATCAAGATTTCAAGTTCTTGTTCCCCCAACAGAGCCACAGATTTTAACATTAGAAATGTTACAACAAGCCTTAAAAATCACACAGGATAAACTTATTACTGTGTTTGATGAGAAGATTCAAACAGTCTCAGAGGAGATTTCAATTAGGAATCAGGAAATTAGGGAGGATATTCTTATGGCATTTCAAGGTTTGGCAGGACATATCGAAATTTTGGATGATAAGGTTGAAGAGATAAAACAGTCTACTGAAATTCTGGACAATAAATTGGGCTTGGCCCCGGAAAAAATTGAAAGGGCAGAAAATGATGTTACGACGATTCAATATAGGGATATGGAATTTGCTTTGAGAATAAGAGGGGTGAAAGAGAACAAACAAGAAAATTTGAGAGAGATGATGGTGGAGGCATTGGTGCAGGCATTGGGGGAACAGAAAGTCGAAATTGGCTGGCAGATCGACAAAATTTACAGAGTCAATTCATGGGTGGCTAGACAGAAAAATCTACCAAGGGACATTGTGATTTATTTTACTACAAGGAGACTTCGTATTGAGATTTTACAAGCTACTTTTAAAAACAAGCTTCAAGTTGAAGGTCAAGAGGTAATGACAATGAAAGAAATCCCCCAAAAAATGTTGAGAGCCAGAAGGGAGTATTCCTTTCTGGCGGATGAACTGAGAAATCGTCAGATACAATACAGATGGGAGGTCCCAGTGGAATAGTGGTGAACTATTCAGGAGAAAGACACTGGCTTAATACTATATGGAAAGCAAGAGATTTTTATACCAAGGTTTTAAAGGCTGGACCACCAAAATCACTGGAAGCTAAAAGTAAGAAAGAAGCAAGGGGGGAAAGAAAAGGAGAAAGAGAAGAATTATTGGCTATCGCTCAAGGGGGAGGGTCGGCTAGCCAAGAAGATCTTCTTCAAATACAGTTATTTATTTATTTAATTTATATACCACCCTACTCCCGAAGGACTCAGGGTGGTGTACAGTTGAACGAAATATACATGTAATAAAGGAATTGGAAAAAAAACTGATTTAAAAATACAATTAAATAGTTAGGTTCAGATATAGAATTGAATTAGATCATTTCAAATTTATGGGGTAGATTCAGAATATAAAATTTAAAATAGTTTTAGATGAGGTTAGGTCAGGCCGGCCTGCTTGAAAAGAAATGTTTTGAGGGCACGGCAGAATGCACGAAGATCCGGGATTATCCGAATCTCCAAGGGCAGCTCATTCCAGATGGTAGGTGCTCCCACAGAGAAGGCTCTCCCCCTGTGCCAGTTGACACTGTTTGACCAACGGCACCCTGAGAAGTCCCTCTCAATGGGAGCGTACTGGTCTGTGGGAGGTTATTGGTGGCAGAAGGCGGTCTCATAAGTATCCCAGTCCTAAGCCATGGAGCACTTTAAAGATGGTAACCAAAACCTTGAGGCGCACCCAGAAGACCACAGGGAGCCAGTGCAGCTCGCGTAGGAGGGGAATGCCATGTCGTTCCCATAACAACCCGCGCGGCCGCATTCTGGACCAACTGGAGCCTCCGGGTGCCCCATGTAGAGAGCATTGCAGTAGTCCATGCAGGAAGAGACGAGGGCATGAGTGACTGTCTTTAACAAATCCCGATCCAGAAAGGGATGCAACTGGCATATCAGGCAAACTTGATAAAAAGCTCTCCTGGCCACAGCTGTCAGATGTTCTTCTAAAGAGAGCTGTGAGTCCAGGAGGACACCTAAGTTGCGGGCCCTCTCTGTGGGGGCCAATGACTCACCCCCAATAGTCAGTGATGGTGCCAACTGACTATAATGGGATGACGGAAACCACAGTCACTCGGTCTTGGATGGGTTTAGTCTGAGTCTGTTTCTCCCCATCCAGATCTGTACAGCCTCCAGGCACTGGGACATCACTTCAAGAGCATCATTGGGGTGGTCCGGGGTGGAGATGTACAGCTGGGTGTCATCAGCGTACTGGTGGTACTTCACCCTGAAACCACGGATGATCTCACCCAGTGGCTTCACATAAATGTTGAATAGGAGGGGTGAAAGAACCGACCCTTGTGGCACCCCACAAACAAGAGGCCTTGGGGTCGACCTCTGCCCTCCTGTCAACACAATCTGTGACCAGTTAGAGAGAAAGGAGGAGAACCACCGCAGTACGGTGCCCCCCACTCCCAGCTCTTCCAACCGATGCAGCATGATACCATGGTCAATGGTATCAAAAGCCGCAGAGAGGTCTAATAGGACCAGGACAGAGGAGCAACCTCTGTCCCGAGCTCTCCAGAGATCATCAACCAATGCGACCAATGCCGTTTCCGTGCTGTATCCAGGCCTGAAGCCCGACTGGAATGGATCCAGAAAAGCCAATTCATCCAGGTACTGAGGGAGCTGTCGTGCCACCACATTTTCAACAACCTTCACAACAAAGCAAAGGTTGGAGACTGGACGGTAATTAGCCAATACTGCTGGGTCCAGGGAAGGCTTCTTGAGGAGAGGTCTCACCACTGCCTCTTTCAAGACAGTAGGAAAAACACCCTCACTCAGAGAGGCATTTATGATTCCCTGGAGCCAGCCTCATGTGAACTCCCGGGCAGCCAGCACCAACCAGGAGAGACACAGGTCCAATAAACATGTGGTAGCATTCAGTCTCCCTAGTATCCTGTCCACGTTTTCAAGAGTCACAGAGTCAAACTCTTCCCAGATAATATTCTCAAGACTTGCCTCCATCCCTTCCCCTGAATCTACTATGTCAGAGTCCAGGTGTTCCCGAATCTGAGTGATTTTATCATACAGATATTGTCCAAAATCCTCGGCTCTATCCTCCAAGGGGTCCTCCCGCGCTTCCCGAAGTAACAGGGAGAGTGTCACCCTAAACAGTGTAGCCGGGCGGTTATCTGATGATGCAATAAGAGCAGAAAAATAGTTATACTTTGCCACTCTTATCGCCACTAGATAAGTCTTAATGTGAGATCTTATCAGTGTTCATATTTGATATAACAGAAGAGCCAAAGGATCAAAGACAGACTAGAGCTGCTACAGCCAAATGCAAGGAAGATTTAAGATTGCAACAATTACAGATGGAAACTCAGGAAACTACTAAAACAGAAGTTGTGGGAGGAGCCAGACCTAAAGGTCAAATCAAGAAAGACCATCAAGAACTGCTCCAAAAACTTCAGAGATTTAAAGATGGGAACTAGGTTCCTGACCTGGAATGTTAATGATTTGAATTCAGCGCAGAAAAGAAGGAAAATATTTCATTATCTTAATTCAAAAATGATGTAATTTGCTTACAAGAGACTCATATTAGAATACAAGATCAAAAATATTTAATAAACACAAGATTAGGTGTACATTATGTTGCAGCAGCACCAGAGAAGAAAAATGGTATAGTTAATTTTTGAAAAAAGATTTAATTGCAAAATTATTTGAAGCAGATGATCAAGGGAGATTTCTAGCAATTGAACTTATAATAAAAGGAGAAAAATTACTTTTAATTGGAATTTACGCACCAAATCAACAACAACAAGATTTTTTAATAAACTTCTACATTCAAAGCTCATCCAGTGGAATTATAAATCATGTATTTTACTTGGTGACTGGAATGGAGTCTTAGATGTTAAAAAAGATAAGAGAGGCCCTAAACAAAATCAAACAATGAGAGCAAGATTGCCAAAATCTTTTTTCGAGATGATGGAAGATTGGGAGTTGAAAGATGTTTCGCGGGAAAGCAATCCAACAGAAAAAGATTTTACCTTTTCTTCAGACAGACACCAATCCTTTTCAATGATTGATTTTATTTTAACTACTAATGATCTTTCTCCTAGGGTGAAGAATATGAAGATTTGCTCCAGAACACTAACAGATCATAGTCCAGTTTGGGTAGAATTGGACTATGGAAGGGGACCTAAGAGGTCATGGAGGTTAAATGAAAATAGTTTAGATATCAGGAAAATGTAAAAAAGTGCAAGAGGTTTATGAAAGAATTCTTTGCTATAAATATGCAAAAAGATACCCCTATTGAAATGGTCTGGGATGCGAGTAAGGCATATATGAGAGGTATTTTGATTTGTTTGAATAATAAATTTAGAAAGAGGCAAGGGGAAAAATGAAAGTTACTGGAAGATGAGATAAAGAAAAAAGAACAAGCTTTGATAATGAACCCCACAGATAAAAAAAATTAAAGAGGCAATTAATTTACTGAAAGGGCAATTTAACATGTTGCTGGCTGATCAAGCTGCAACTAGTTTACAATATGCCAAACATAATAATTTTTGTAATGCAAATAAACCTGGAAGGTGGTTAGCCTATTTGTTACAAAAAAAAAAAAAAAAAAAACCCAACAGAATTTGAGGATAATAGAGAAAATAAAATATAAAGGGAAAGAGGTTTACCAGCAAGAGTTGATTAAGAAGTCCTTTTTAGAATTTTATTCAAGATTGTATATTGCCAATAAAATAGAAGATGCAGATATAGATAGATATTTACAAAAGGAGGATGTTCATATATTAACACAGGATCAGAGGGATAGTTTAAATCAATTGATAACTTTAGAGGAGATTTTGTTTGCAATTAAACAATTGAAAGTGGGTAAATCACCTGGGACAGATGGGTTGTCGACTGTCTATTACAAATATTTACAGGAGGAAATGGTTGAACCACTGAAGGAATTATTTAATAATATACAACAAGGAGGTGGGGTACCACCATCGTGAAAACACCTTCATTTCTTTAATTCCTAAAGAAGGTCAAGACCACACAGATCCTAAAAATTACAGACCTATATCACTTTTAAATACAGATTATAAGATTTTTGCTAAAGTTTTAGCAAACAGATTAATGACATTTATGCAACAAGTGATACATCATGACCAAACAGGTTTTATAAGTGGTAGATAAATGAAGGGTAATGTAAGACATATTGTTAATGTATTAGAATATTGGGGAGGAACAACCAAGTCCCTGCGGTGCTAATATTTCTAGATGCAGAGAAAGTGTTTGATCGTCTGAATTGGCAATTTTTACTGAAATTAATGGAAAGGATGCAATTTGGAGAACATTGTATAAAATCTATTAAGGCAATATATCAGGAACAAACAGCGCAAATAATAATTAATGGAGGCTTAACTGATAATTTTAAAACAGAAAAAGGTACAAGGCAAGTTTGTCTCCATTGTTATTTATTTTGTCATTGGAAATATTGCTGAATAAAATTTGGGGGTTGGATGAGATAATGGGAATTAAAATAAGACAGTCTGAGTATAAAGTACGGGCATTTGCAGACGACTTGGTTGTTACCTTAACCCAACCGGCACAGTCGGTTACTGTATTGAAGGACTTAATTAAGGTATACGGACAAGTATCTGGTTTCAAAATAAATGCAGCCAAAACAAAGATAATAGCTAAAAATATGACAAGGACCCAAAAGGAAGAGATGGAAAGGGTTACAGGATTTGAAGTGGTGAACAAGGTTAAATACTTAGGGGTTAATATTTCAAGTGTGAATATGAAATTATATCAGTATAATTATGAACCATTGTGGCAAAAAATACAGACAGAGATGGAAAGTTGGAAAAAAATACAATTATCTCTGCTGGGAAGGATAGCTGCAGTAAAGATGAATGTTTTACCAAGGTGTTTATTTCTGTTTCAGATGATACCTATACTTAAAAATGATAAAAATCTGAAGGAATGGCAAAAAGGTATCAATACCTTTGTTTGGGCAGGAAAGAAGCCATGAGTAAAGCAGAAAATAATGCAAGATTCTCGAGAAAGAGGAGGTCTTAAAATGCCTAATTTAGGATTGTACTATGAAGCAACTGCTCTCTCGGCAGTTAGTGATTGGGTAAATTTAACAGAGGAAAGGATACTGAATATAGAAGGATATGGTCTGGTCTACGGCTGGCATGCTCATTTATTGTATAATAAAAAAGTAGATACCGTATATACTCGAGTATAAGCCGACCCGAATATAAGCCGACCCCCCCAATTTTACCCCCAAAAAGTGGGAAAACTTATTGACTCGAGTATAAGCCGAGGGTGGGAAATGCAGCGGCTACTGTTAAATTTCAAAATAAAAAAAGACCGGTCAAAAGTGCGAGGACCTGTCAGAAATCACCTTTTTCAGCCCGCTGGGTAGTCCTTTTGTGCATATGGACTACTCAGAGGGCTGAAAAAGTAATTTTTGACTGGTCCTCACACTTGTGACCAGTCCTCGAACTTACGACTGTCCTCACATTTTACGTTTTTGCCCTATCTTGTCACCATGGTGAAGAGAAGCAGTTGTGAAATGAGTGACATGGTTTTAAGAATGCTGCATGGGCATTTTGCATGGTGACAAGATAGGGCCAAAACGTAAAATGTGAGGACAGTCGTAAGTTCAAGGACTGGTCACAAGTGCGAGGACCAGTCAAAAATAACTTTTTGAGCCCTCTGAGTAGTCCATGTGCATAAAAGGAGAACAAATATGAATAAATAGCAATAATTAGAAACACACATACAAACATACAATGTATTTTCTTTGAATATTGAATATTCCAATTATTTCCATGCAATCCAATTTCTTACAAATCAATTAATTATATTTACCAATAATAATAATAAACCAAATAATTTCCCCCAATATTCTTCCAAACCACAACTTAACCATTTCTGCTTTCAACACAATATACAATTAATAATATCTCAATTATTACAATTCGCTATTTAAATAGAGCTTTTTTTTCTTTTGTGTTTTAAAATCTTGAACTCCCCTCTTTTGCCATTTGCCATAAATTTTCGATTGTTTGCACCAACCTTTTTTGATGAGGAAAAAGAAATCAAATCTGCCTTAGCAAACAGCAAAGCCAACAAGCTGTTTTAGTTTCGCTTTGGGTTTCAGCAGGAGAAAAAAAAATGTGCTCTTTGCAGAAGGCACCTTTTTTAAAAAAATGTGCTCTTTGCAGCAGGCACCTTTTTTAAAAAAATGTGCTCTTTGCAGAAGGCACCTTTTTGTAGCCGGCACGGATCTTCTCATTTGTTTTTTCTTAACCCTGATCAGCTGTAGGGGGGGCCTTTGAAGCCCCAGGGCAAGAATTTAAAGTGTTTTTTTTCCCTCTAGCCATCAGCTGGAACTCAGGAGGCAGTCCCAATAGATTGGGAGTGGGCGGGGTAAGCAAACCCCGTTCTCCTGCTGTTTCCTAGCTTGCAGGGAAAGTCATTTTTTTGTGACCCGGGTATAAGCCGAGGGGGCGTTTTTCAGGCTGAAAAACGGGCTGAAAAACTCGGCTTATACTCAAGTATATACGGTAGTACCTTTAAGAGTCATATACTAAGAAATGCTTTATTGTGTGTCTGGAAAAAAATATCAATATAAATTAAATGATAAATTGCCAAATAGATTCAGAAATAGATTTAGTTAAGGACTGTATGATAAAATGGTCACAAAATATAGGTGAAGTAATAACGATTGAAACATGGGAAAATATATGGGTTAGAAATGTAAGATTTACACAAGCGCAGAACCTAAGAGAGAATTTTTATAAAATGTTTTACAGGTGGCATCTAGACCCCCAAAAATTAGCTGGTATGTATCCAAATGTACAACCTAGATGCTGGAGATGTGGCTGTCAGGAAGCTACGTATTATCATATATGGTGGACGTGTAAGAAAATTAAGCCTTTCTGGATTAAAATATGGTGGATTATCCAGAATATTTTAAAGAAAAAGATTAAATTTACGCCACAGGTTTTTCTGTTGGGAATTGTAATGGATTGTATGGTTATAGAAACTAAGTTGATTTTAAATTTAATAACTGCTGCTAGGTTATTAGTGGCACAGTACTGGAAGAAGGAAGATCTACCAACCATTGAGAAATGGACATTAAAAGTGGTGCTCTTGGCTGAAATGTCAAAAATTTCTGCATATTTGAAAGACTATTCAAATGAAAGATATTTGTTGGAATGGAGAAGAT
Source organism: Ptyas mucosa (assembly GCA_012654045.1). NCBI lineage: Eukaryota > Metazoa > Chordata > Lepidosauria > Squamata > Colubridae > Ptyas > Ptyas mucosa. The sequence goes on from WNWU01013751.1 coordinate 158,065, forward strand.
GGATTGACTATATTCAAAATAAGAATCGGACTAAGAAGTTTCAAATAGCATATGAATTAAATATGTAATCTATCTGATAGTTGATAGTGTGGGTTTCTAATGTTTAGAGTTATAGGAATTAAAGATTTAGAGATAATTGGAACTTAATACAATGTTAGCATATTTTAGCTTAATGTTGGGGAAATGTTATACCCTGTGCTTGTTTTGGGAAATCTGGGGGGAAGGGGGAAGGGGGATAAGGGAAGGGAAGGGGAGGGAGGAGGGATAAGAGGGTGGGAATGTAGGAGGGGTTGGGTGAGGGAGGGGCAGGGGGGGGAGAAAATGTTTGTATTCTTTTAAAAACTTTTTAATAAAAAAAAAAGGATCCTGGAACACATAATGCATGAATCTTAACCTAGACACTTAATGTAAGTTTTTGCCATTGAATTATAATAACGAAAGTTGCACCTATATATTTAGGCATATTAACCTGACGTAGTGTGATATATTTTGAAGAGAAAAAAAACACCACGTAAACCCAATCTGAACAAATGGTATGTCCTATTTTATATAACAGGGTATGGATATTTTAAATTCCAAAGGCCAAAATTAAACATTTTTCAGTTTATAGTGTAATCAGATTATGATTCGTATTACTTTTTCATAACTCAGTCATTGTCATGTCCGATTTTTGGAAACCCATGGACCACAGCACATTCTCCAATGTCTCCTGCAGCTTGCCCAAATTTATGTTTGTTGAGTAGATGACATTGTTTAACTACCTCATCCTCTGCCATCCCCTTTTCCTTTCACCTTCTATCTTTCCCAAGATCAGGATCTTTTCCAATAAGTCTTCTCACTTCTCATTTGATG
>WNWU01013751.1:163916-197055 GCA_012654045.1 Ptyas mucosa
GGCAGTGTACAGCCTATTAAAAGCACAAGAGAAACATCAATTAAAATAATTAAAATAATTAAATAATTTGGCTCAATTTAAGACCCCAAAAATTTAAAACACCCGATTTAAAATTATTACATTGATAACCCGGCCTGGCGGAACAACAGGGTCTTAAGGGCACAGCAAAATACCCGGAGGTCAGAGATCTTACGCATTTCTGGGGGCAGTTCATTCCATAGGGCTAGGGCTCCCACAGAGAAGGCCCTCCCCCTGGGTGTCGCCAGCCGGCATAGCTTGGCCGATGGCACCCTGAGGAGACCCTCTCTGTGTGAGTGAACTGGCCGGTGGGAGGCTATTGGTGGCAGAAGTCGGTCTCGAAGGTACCCGGGTCCTATGCCATGGAGTGCTTTAAAAGTGGTGACCAACACCTTGAATCGCACCTGGAAGACCATTGGGAGCCAGTGCAGCTCGCGCAGGAGGGGTGTCACATGGGCACATCGGGTTGCGCCCATAACCACCCGCGTGGCCGTATTCTGGACCAGTTGGAGCCTCCAAGTGCTCTTCAAGGGGAGCCCCATGTAGAGAGCATTAAAGTAGTCCAACCGGGAGGTGACAAGGGCATGAGTGACCAAGTGCAAGGCGTCCCGATCCAGAAAGGGCTGCAACTGGAGAATCAGTCGGACCTGATAGAAGGCCCCCCTGGCCACGGCCGTCATATGCTCTTCTAAAGACAGCCGTGTGTCCAGGAGGACACCCAGATTGCGAGCCCTCTCTGTGGGGGGCAAAGATTCACCCCCAATAGTCAGCGATGGCACCAACTGACTATATCGGGACGCCAGGAGCCACAGCCACTCAGTCTTGGAAGGGTTGAGTCTGAACCTGTTTCTCCCCATCCAGACCCTCACGGCCTCCAGGCAGCAAGACATCACATCAAGGGCATCGTTGGGGTGGTCTGGGGTGGAAATGTACAGCTGGGTGTCATCAGCATACAGATGACATTTCACCCCAAAACCACGGATGATCTCACCCAGTGGCTTCACATAAATGTTGAACAGAAGGGGCGAGAGGACCGACCCTTGTGGCACTCCCCATACGAGATGCCTCGAGGTCGACCTCTGCCCCCCTGCCAACACAAACTGCGAGCGGTCGGAGAGGAAGGAGGAGAACCACCGTAAAACAGTACCCCCTATTCCTAACCCCCTCAACCGCTGCAGTATGATACCATGGTCGATGGTATCAAAAGCCGCTGAGGGATCTAATAGGACTAGGACAGAAGAGCAACCCCTGTCCCGAGCCCTCCAGAGATCATCCACCAATGCGACCAATGCCGTTTCAGTGCTGTACCCCTGTCGGAAGCCCGACTGGTATGGGTCCAAATAGATAGCTTCATCCAACGAAGGTTGGAGACCGGACGGTAGTTAGCTAATTCAACCAGGTCCAGGGAGGGCTTCTTGAGGAGGGGCCTCACCACCGCCTCTTTCAAGGTGGCAGGAAAGGCACCCTCACTCAAAGAAGTGCTTGTAATTCCCTGGAGCCAGCCTCGTGTAACCTCCCGGGAAGCCAGTACCAACCAGGAGGTACACGGGTTCAATAAACACGTGGAAGCACTAATCTTACACCCAGAACCCTGTCCACATCCTCGGGAGCCACAGGCTCAAACTCCTCCCAGATAATATTCTCAAGACCTCCCCTCGTCTCCTCCCGTGGACTCATCCAGTTGGATTCCAAGCCATCCCAAATCCGAGCGACTTTATCATGCAGGAATTGCACAAAAACCTCAGCACAACCCTGCAAGGGGTCTTCCCGCACTCCCCCCTGAAGAAGGGAGTGGGTCACCCTAAACAGAGCGGCTGGGCGGTTCTCTGCAGATGCGATAAGAGTGGAAAAATGATTTTGCTGCTTTTATCGCCACTAGGTAGGTCTTGATATAAGACCTCACCTGTGTCCGGTCGGAAACGGATTGACTAGTCCTCCAAATGCTCTCTAGGCATCTTTTCTGATGCTTCATCTCTCTCAGCTCCTCAGAGAACCAAGGAGCCAATTGAGATTGGCATCGGGTCAGAGGCCGTAAAGGCACGATGAGGTCCAAAGCTCCGGAGGCCGCACTCTCCCAGGCGGCCACCAGCTCTTCAGTCAAGTTGTGTGCCAGAGTCTCAGGAAACGGCCCAAGCTCCGTCAGGAACCTTTTGGGGTCCATCAGGTGCCTGGGATGGAACCATCTGGTCGGTTCCGTCTCCCTGCGGCAGGGGAAAGCAGTAGGAAAGTCCAGGTGAAGGAGCGAATGATCTTTCCATGACAAGGGTTTAATATCTAGGTCCCCTCTACCAAGATCATTCAACACTGACCAGAGACAAAAATCAAGTCCAGAGTGTGTCCCCCCATGTGAGTGGGGCCTTGAACTAACTGGGTCAGGTCCATAGCCATGAACTCCCGAACCACCACTGACGCCTCACCCGCAGATGGGAGGTTGAAATCCCCCATGACAATAAGTCTGGGGGTATCAACCGCCACCCCAGCAATGATGTCGAGTAGTTCGGGCAGGGTCGCTGCCATGTGGCAGGGAGCCAGGTACCTAGTCAGCAAACCCATCTGCACCCCACGGCCCCACTTCACATAAAGGGACTCACATCCAGCTATCTGAGGAACAGTGGTCTCCCTCGGACAAAGACTTTCCCAAATAATCACCGCCACTCCCCCACTCCCCTGGGCCCTTGGCTGATGAAATGCATGGAAACCTGGTGGGCACATTTCAACGAGGGGGACCCCTCCTCTTGGCCCAACCAGGTCTCCATAATACCAGCCAGGTCCGCACCCCCCTCTAAAATAAGGTCACAAATGAGGGGGGCTTTATTAACAACCGACCTGGCATTACACATAAAATAAAAAATAAATAATTTCATTTTTAACTGCAGAAACACAATCTCTTGTGACTCCGACCCCCGAGCCTGTCTTATCAGAGGGAGAAGACTTCAAAAGTGAAGGAGAGGAGTTGGAAAGGCCTCCCTCTCCAGGACAGCTTTTAACATAATCCTCTACATCGATTTTCATTCCTGGCCACCAGAATTGTCTACTAGTCAAATGGAGTGTTTTTAAAAATCCAAAGTGGCCCCCTAGTCGAGAATCCGCTTTAGCACCAGGAGTCGCATGCTGCTGGGCACATAAATCTTACTCCCTTTCCAAGCCCTCTCTTAGGGTTAGGTCCAACTGGTTTTCCTCGAACCAGGCATCAGTTGAGAGCCCCGCTTTTAGCTCTGCTGTCAACTTGTCTTCAGGAAGGTCGAAACCACGGCACGTTTGCACTTTAGTGCATGCTTGGGCTGCTGGTTGGGTTTCAGAGATTATGGCATGAATTACCTCTTCCCGTCGGCTGTCAAACTGAGGCTTATAGGAGAGAGCATCAGCTAATAGGGTTCCTCCCCCCCCCCCGAATGTATTTCAGGTTGAAGTTAAAGCATTTGAAATACTGAGCCCAGAGAACCTGCTTGGAGTAAAGCTTCCGAGGGGGTCTTCAGTGCCTCTAGGTTTTTGTGGTCAGTCCACACTTTGAAAGGCTCCTTAACCCCCTCTAGGAAGTGTCTCCAGGATAGGAGAGCCCATCGCACCGCAAAAGCCTCCTTCTCCCATACTGCCCATCTGTGTTCCGTGTCCGTCAACTTTTTTGATACATAAGCACATGGCATTAATTTGTTTTGGGCATTCCTTTGCAGTAGAATATCTGCCACTGCCATATCACTAGCGTCAGCCTGGACTGCAAATGGCTTATTTGGGTCAGGGTGCTGTAGGATCAGCTCCACTGTGAATAGGCATATTAATTGTTCAAAGGATTTTTGATAATACATTGTCCAAGCTAGGGGTTGGCTAGGTTTTGGCTTGGTGGGAGCCAGATCAGTTTTTAGTAATTCCATCAACGGGAGAGCAAACTCGGCAAAGAAAGGAATGAATCTGTAAAATTTACAAATCCCAGGAAGCTTTGAAGTTGCTTACATGTTTGTGGGGGTTGCCAGTCTAGCACCACCTTCACCTTCCCTGGGTCCATTTTGATTCTTTGATTCAAAACCTGTAGCTCAAGTAGTCCAAGGAGTCCTTATGGAACTCGCATTTTGACAGCTTTGCATAAAGTTTGGCTGCTAGGAATGTTTTCAGCACTTGCCTGACTAATTTGACATGTTCTTCCATATTTTTGCTGAATATAAGAATGTCATTCAGGTAAACAAGGACCCCCTTATACAGGTGTTCATGCAGAACTTCATTGATCTGTTGCATGAAGACTGCAGGAGCGGGCTTCCGGTGTTGCTGCGATCTATTGCTGACGGTCTTTTGAAGACTGCCAGCCCAATCGCCTGTCAAAGAGCCGTTTCGGGCACCAGAAATGGCTCGAAAAACTCCAAGACGTGAGGATCTTGTGAGGAGAGCCGGTGGCTGCAGGTAGAGTCCCCTGTGAGACCCCCAGAAAGTTTTTTTTTGCTTCTGGGGTGTTAACAGGGTGGGACTCCCTATTCAAGCCGCTGAAGCTCTGGACGACTGGGAAACTCTGCTAAAGTGCAGAGCAAGATAGCGCAGCAGCATTATTGGCACCAAACAACAATAAAGAAGAATTGGGACTTCCTGCTAAATAGCAAGTATTAAAAGTTTTGTGAAACATCTGAAAGAATTATAGCTTCAAAGTTAAAGTAACTCGGAATTAAGAAGGAAAAAAAATGGCGTTTGCTTTCAGCGGAGAACAGCTGAAAGTGAAAGTAATTTGACTTGTGTATTTGGCTACATTTTAAAGTAACAAATCTGGCTGGAAGAGGGAGAAAAATAACTTAAAAAATAGAAACAGTAACAGATTGATATAGACCTGATTGAATCTGGAGAAACTTTTGGGAAGCGTTGCTAGAATTTGTACTGGAAAAGGAAGATCTTTAAGAGGCAAAATGTCAACAAAGCAAACAGGGGGGGATTCCCCCACTCAAAAGCAGAAGCAGCCTCAAACAGCACAGCTGCAAGCTCAGACAAAGGAAGAGACTTCTCAGGATATTATTATTAAAGAAATTAAGAGATCAGAACAGGAGCTCAAAGGAATTATTAAAGAAAAAATTGATGCAGTCAACAAAGATATTCAAACAGTAGTTAAAGGCCTGTCTGAGGTAGTGTTGCAGATTGATAAAAAAAGTGGATAATCTTGCCTCAGATGTGGAGACTAAATTCAAAGAATCTGACTTAAGAATTACAGAGGTTGAAGAAATAACACAAAAAATTGAAAATGAGATTACTATGATGCAATTTCGGTCAATGGAATTTGCTATTAGTCTCAGAGGTATAAAAGAGAACAGCAGGGAAGATCTTAAAAAAAATTGTGCTGATGCTTTAGCAGTTTTACTGAAGGTTGAACCTGGCGAAGTCCTATGCAAGATTGATAAGGCTTACAGAGTTAATTCTCGTGTGGCTGTACAAAGGCAATTGCCCAGAGATGTGGTGATATATTTTACAGATAGGAGAACAAGAAATGATATTTTGCAAAATTCATTTGTCACTGCTGTTCTAGTTGATGGAGTTGAGATTGGAGTTTTTAAAGAATTACCACCTAAAATGCTAAGGGATAGAAAGGATTTTGGATTTTTGGTGGCAGAACTGAAAAAATAGCAAATACAATTCAGATGGGATGCTCCAATAGGTATAATACTGAGGATACGAGGAGTGAGATACCGCTTAAATACTATTGCAAAAGCAGAAGAATTTTACTACAATGTTTTGAGAGCGGGTTCTCCTCCTCCACATACATCTTCACCAATAGATAAAGATGTTGAATCACAAATCCAGTTTGATCAAGAAACTATGGAACAAATAAAACAGTCGCAAAAGGAGGCAAGAGAGGCACAGGGTGGCATTGTGGTTGATCCTTTTGCACCACTTGAAATCTCTTCTTCGGAAGAAACATCTAAAACCATTACAGAGGAGGCGTTGGATCTTGAATTGAGAACATCTAAATTGGAAGAGCAACGTATAACCAGAGCAATGTCTAGACAAATGAAGGAAGCACAACAACAGGAGCAATATAAACCACAGCGAGTAAAAAAATTTAAAGGAAAGTTGCAAGCTGAAGTCATGGGGGGAGCTAAACTGAAGATTACTTCTGTGGAAAAGAATCTTCAGCAATTTCTCTCAAAACTTCAGACTGGATCAAATGATGCTTACATTTTTGTCTTGGAATGTGAATGGATTGAACTCTCCACAAAAAAGAAAGAAAGTATTTCATTATCTGAAGCAATTTCATAATGATATTATCTGTTTGCAAGAAACCCATATAAAATCGGAAGATCAGAAATATTTGATAAATTTAAAATTAGGAATGCAATTTGTTGCCTCAAATTCAGAAAAGAAGAATGGTGTGGTGATTTATATAAATAAAAGACTTTCAGCTAAAATTATAGAAGCAGATGATTGTGGAAAATATATAGCAATCAAACTTCTTACAGATAGTGGTCCAACCTTGTTGGTTGGAATATATGCTCCAAACCAGCAACAGGAAAGTTTTTATAAGATGCTTCATTTAAAATTTTTGGAATGGAATTATACAACTATTTTAATTATGGGGGACTGGAATGGAGTAATCCAACCTAGAAAGGACAAAAAAAGTATGGCTAAGTTAGGGGCTAAGCTACCACAAGCCTTTTTCGAAATGCAAGAGGATTTAGAAATGAAAGACATTTGGAGAGTCCATAATCCAAATGAATTGGATTTTACTTTTTACTCGGACAGGCATAAATTCTTTTCCAGGATAGATTTTATTTTGTTAACTACTGATCTACTTCCTAAAGTAAAGAAGACAAAGATATTTCATAGGACTTTGACTGACCACAGTCCGGTCTGGATGGAAATTGAGATGGGGAAAAGAGAAAGAAGATCCTGGAGATTAAATGAAAATTTATTTAGATATGAAAAAAATATAATTGAACTTAAAAAGCACTTAAAGGAGTTTTTTAAATTGAATTCAAACAAAGGTACCCCTATTGAAATAGTCTGGGATGCAGGCAAAGCATATATGCGGTGGGTACTGATTCAAATGAATTCTAAATATAGACAGAATCAACAGAAAAAGAGACTTGACTTGGAAAGAGAGATAAAGAAAAAAGAGCAGCAACTGATACAAAAACCAACAGATGGAAAATTGCAAACAGTTATAAAACTTTTGAAGGATCAATTTCAAATGCTTATAGCAGATCAAGCAGCAACTAATTTACAATTTGCAAAGCATAATACTTTTACTAATGCTAATAAACCGGGCAGATGGTTGGCATATACCTTGAGGAAACAATTAACCACATGAACTATTGACAGTATTGAATATGCAGGTAAAGAAGTTTTTCAACAAGAGCTAATTAAGACTATTTTTGGACTATTATACTAAGTTATATGCTAAAGATAAAATACAGAACAGTTGTATAGATAAATATTTAGAAGAAAAAAGAGTCTCAAAGGTCTCACTAGCTCAAAAAGAAAATTTGGATCAACTAATAACAGTTGAGGAGATTAGTTTTGCTATAAAGCAACTGAAAACAGCCAAAGCTCCAGGGATGGATGGTTTAACTGCAGTCTATTATAAAACTTTACAAGCAGAAATGATTGAGCATCTTAAAGATTTATTTTGTAATATACAACAAGGTGGTAAAATACCTTCCTCATGGAAAGCAGCCTTTGTCTCATTGATACCGAAAGAAGAATCAGGTCCTAAAAAACCAGAAAACTACAGACCAATATCTCTTCTAAATACGGATTATAAAATTTTTGCAAAAGTGCTTGCCAACAGATTGATGCCAATTATTCAAGATGTAATTCATAATGACCAAGCGGGATTTATCGAAGGTAGATACATGAAGGAGAATGTCAGGCAAATCATAAATTTATTGGACTATCTAGATAAGAATAAACAGATCTCTGCAGTGCTGGTTTTTTTGGATGCGGAAAAAGCCTTTGATCAAGTGAATTGGAATTTTATACTTAAGATTTTGAAAAAAATGGACTTGGGGGAACAGTTTATACAGGCGATTGGAGCAATTTATCACGGACAATCTGCACAAATTATCATCAATGGAAGTTTAACATCCAATTTTAATATACAAAAAGGTACAAGACAAGGTTGTCCATTATCCCCACTATTATTTATTTTAACTCTTGAAGTTTTATTGAATGCAATATGGGATTCAAACTCTTTGAATGGAATAGTTATAAGGCAAGAGGACTACAGAACTAGGGCATTTGCAGATGATCTGGTTGTTACCCTAACACGGCCGATGAAATCAATAACTCAGATGAAAGATATTATAGAAGAATATGGCATGGTATCTGGTTTCAGACTGAACCAGAAAAAAACTAAACTGATGGTTAAAAATTTGACAGAGAGCAAAAAAAAGGAACTGGAAAGAGTGGCAGGTTTTGAAATTGTTTCAAAGGTCAAATATTTAGGAGTACAAGTCGCAGATTTAAATACAAAACTGTTTCAAAACAATTATGATGTTCTGTGGCAAAAGATACAAAAAGATATGCAAACCTGGAAGAAACTGCAGTTATCTTTACTTGGAAGAATATCAGCAGTAAAAATGAATGTTTTACCTAGATTTATCTTTTTATTTCAAATGATACCGGTGCTCAAATCAGACAAACCATTGCTAGAATGGCAAAAAGGAGTGAATAAATTTGTTTGGAATGAAAAAAAACCGAGAGTGAAAATGAAAATTATGCAAGATACTCGTGAGAGGGGTGGTCTTAAACTTCCAAACCTTCAAATATATTATGAAGCAGCTGCATCGACACAAATAAGTAATTGGTTTGGAAAAACTAAGACTGAACTGCTGAATATAGAAAGTCATGTTGTTTGGGGATGGCATGCATACCTATTTTATGACAATAAAGTGGATAAAGTGTTTAATAGTCATCTACTTAGAAATGCCTTGATGAGAATTTGGAAGAAGCACCGAACCGAGTGGGATTATAAGATTCCGTTTTGGCTGGATCTCGCTGATACCATGTGGAATACAAATATTAAGTCACTCGGGGGTTTTTTATACAAAGAGCTACTTTATACTGAAGGGGGCAGATGGCAGTTGAAGACTTTGGAAACACTGTTGGACGAAGGGATTTCTTTGACTTGGTTGCAGTACAATCAACTGCAGATGAGATGGAAAGATTAACAACTGGTTTAATGGAATATGAGGTGGAATTGGTTAGACAGATAAAAGAGATTGGTCCAATGCATATTAAGAGAATTTATAATGTTTTGTTAGAAAGGGATTCAGAAAATAAGTTAGTTAAAGATTGTATGATTAAATGGGCACAGAATTTTTCTCAACCAGTTATGATGGATACTTGGGAAAAAATATGGGTTCAGAATGTCAAATTTACACAGAAGTTTGTGAGAATTTGTCACAGAATTTGTGAGAAAATTTTTATAAAATGTTTTATAGGTGGCATTTAGATCCCAAGAAATTGTCTTGTATGTACCCTAATGTTCAACCAAAATATTGGAGATGTGAGTGTTTAGATGCTACATAGTATCATATTTGGTGGACCTGTAAGAAAGTGAAGGCTTTTTGGATAAAAATTTGGTGGGTTATGCAAAATGTCTTAAGGAAAAAAATACAATTCTCTCCGCAATTATTTTTATTAGGTATAGTTAAGGATTTTACACTGGGAGAAACAAAATTGATTTTGTATATGGTGACAGCAGCTAGGTTGTTGATTGCTCAATATTGGAAGAATGATGCCCTACCGACTGTGGACCAATGGACTCAGAAGATGGCGGGATTTGCAGAAATGGTGAAGATCTCAGCCTTTTTAAAAGACCAGAGGCATGAGAATTATATACAGGAATGGAAAAAGTGGATTGATTACATACAGAATAAATATCAGACTAGAAAATATTATGTAGCTTTCAGCTGAGGGGGATTGATTGATGAGTTAGTAAATAGACAATAAGTAGGGATGAATAACATATATATTGTTTGGAATTATTAGCATTGCATATAGTGGAAGTCAAGGGGGAGGGGAGGGAAAGGGGTGGTGGGGGAGGGTTAGGGTGGGATTGGGAGGGAATTATATTTTTTGTATATGTATTTTTATAATGTTGGGGAAGGGAGGGGGGAAAGGGGGAAAATTTGTATGTGTAAAACTTTTTCAATAATAAAAAAAAAGACTGCAGGAGCCGCTTAGAACCCAAAAGGCATGACCCAGAATTGGAAGCTGCCCAGGGGACAGTTATAAGCAGTCTTCCATTCATCTCCCTCCTTTATGAGAACCCGGTAGTAGGCTTCCCTTAGATCTAACTTGGTGAAAACCATGCCTTTTGATAAGTGGTTCAGCAATTCTTTCATTAGTGGTAGGGGGTAGGTGTTTTGTATTGATATTTGCATTGATATTACGAAAATCAACACATAATCTCAGCCCCCCCCCCCCCCATCTTTCTTCTCTTTAAACCATATGGGGGCGGCCACCCTGGGTTTCGCAAGCTCGATGAACCCTCTGGCTAGGTTGGTGTCTATGTACTTCAGCTCGGTCATTTCAGCAGGCATCATGGAGTACATCCTGGATTTAAGCAACTTGGTTCCCAGTTCTAATTTGATGGCATAATCTGTGGCCCGATGAGGGGGGAGGATGTTAAATTCCTCCTTGCTAACTGCTTTGGCTAAGTCTGTATATACCTTAGGAATCTGGGGTTCACCTGGAGGCCTGTCTGAACCAGCAGGTGCTGTTTCTGTCAGCTGGCCCTTATGGGTAGGCGTTCCTTGGGAGGAGAGACAGGGGACAGGGGGCAGGGGGCCGACACCCATTATGATTTTCCGATATCCATCTTCCCATTTAATGGTAGGGGCCCATTTGTCCAGCCAAGCCAGGCCCAGTATGACAGATTCTGACATCTTTTGGTTTATTATAAATCGTATAAATTCATGATGTCTTCCAATTCTAATCTAACCAGTTCTGTAATATGGGTGGCCTCCAATTAATGTCCCATCCACCTGGTGAAATTTAATTGAGTGCTTTAAGGCTCTTGTTTTGATCCCCAATTATTCAACAATTGGAAGTCCAATTAAACATTTGGTGCAGCCTGTATCTATTATTGCTGGCAGTTCTCCTTGCTCCCCTGTCTCTGGCACCACCAGTTTCACTTTAATTGAAAAGGGGGGGATGGGTGAACTCACCACCAGTTTGTCTTTTCTGCTAGCCTCGTGGGGAGGGGCTTCTTTGGCCGGAGGTTCCTCACTCCCTTCATTGGGGAGCGAACCTCTACGGCTTATCTGGCAAATTGACTGGTGTCTGAGGCCTTCCTTGGAGCCCCTCTGCATTGGGTGGCTGTGGCTGGACATTATTGTGGAACTGGGGCAGGGGCCAAGTACTCAGAAGCTCGATGTCCCGGTCGTCTACACCGATAGCATTTAATCAGCCCTGCCAGTTGAGGAGGGTTGATTTCAGTAGGCTTTGAAAGGGGCCGTCTAGCTAATGCTCTCCAAGGCGGCTTCTCTGCTGGGGTTTTGTGGTGGGGATGGATTTCTTTGTCTAGAGCTATGGACATGGTATATCAGTCGTGCAGTCGCTCAGGCATCCCCTGGATCCCACAGGCTATTCTGACTTCTTGATCAATGGCCTCTTTAATTAGTGTAGGAGTATGTGGTCCGGCCAATGCACCAAGTTCCCTGCAACCTGTCTAAAGTCCCATACAAAGTCTTTTATGGGTTGATTACCTTGCTTCATCACCTTCATTGTGGCTTCATTTTCATTGATTCTGTCTGGGTCTTCGAATCTGGCCCAGAGCAACACAACACACCCATCAGCATAATTTAGCTCCACAACACCCTCATTGTGCAGCTGGACTATCCATTCAGAAGCCTCCTCTTCATTCATCCCATCAGAAATCGCTGATACCAAGTCTTGTTATGACTCATATTGGTTTCCATACTGATCTATATGAGCCCAGACCCTGCTGAGGAAGTAAGCCAGATTGGCAGGCGTACCATCAAATGTTGCTCTGAAGCAGGGTGGCGTTGGCCTTGCAGGTGGATTGGGCCCTGTGACAGGTGGCTGAGGTGGAACCTGTGGTGGAGCTGCTACTCGTTGCTGGACGGCAGCCTGCTGAGGGAGAGGGGCTGGCTGCTGAGCTGCTTGCTGGGCCACAGAGAGGGGGGAAATTCCAGCCGGCTGCTGGATTAGCCACTCCCCCTGCAGTGCTGGGATTGTTGGACCATATTGGTGCCATGGGGATCTGTGGAAAATTGGAGCAGACGATGCTGGATTCCACTGGTACTGGACCCACCCCTGCCCGGGATAGAATCCCCAGCCTGGGGGAATATATTCAGCAGGATGTAGCACAAAGGCAGGCTGGCGAGGAGGCCCAGCAAGGAGGTTTTGCATTCCCCATGCCAGCTGTATCTCATATCTCCCAGCTGCGTGATGGCCATGCTGTACTAAGCCGGTCCTTGTTTTGTCCCTTGCCAGGTAGAGAGGTGCCTGTACCCCACTAATTCCTCTGCCAGGTCCTGAATCAGAGAAAGTGAATGTAGGTTGTGCTAAGCTCCATCTCACTTGAGGAGGTTGGGGGGGGTGCATAATTTCCCACCTCCATCTGTTCAAAATGCTCAGGGAGCTCATCAGTGATTGGCTTCATGAGGGGGGCAACAGGTTCCAGTCCCGGGAGTCTCTGGCTCATGGGCATCAGCCAGAAAATTCCTTCCCCCCAGCACGTACCGCAGCGTGAACTTGAAACGCTGGAAATGTTGGGCCCATCGCGCCTGCTGAGGTGATAACCGCCTTGGTGTTTGCAATGCTATTAGGTTATGGTGGTCTGTCCACACTTCAAACGGGACCGTTGCCCCCTCCAATATATGACGCCAAGTGAGAAGAGCCCACCGAACGGCGAAGGCCTCCTTCTCCCAAATAGCCCACCCCCGTTCCATGAGACTGAATTTCTTTGATGTTTATGCACAAGGGTGTAATTGGTTTTGGGCATCGGATTGTAGTAGCAGAGCTCCGACCACCACGTCACTTGCATCTTCTTGTACCACAAATGGTTTCGATTGATCGGGATGGTGTAAGATAGGAGCTTCCACAAAGTGGCGTTTCAAGTCCTCGAATGCTTTTTGACACTCTGTTGTCCATTCCAGACATTGTCCAGGACTAGGGACTCCAAAACCTTTTGTACGCAGTAGATCAGTTAGTGGCAGAGTGATATGGGCAAAGGTTGGTATAAATTGACGATAGAAGTTAGCAAAGCCAAGGAAGATTTGCAATTGCCATCGAGTCCCCGGGGCTTGCCAACCTAGAACAGCAGTTACTTTTTTGGGATCCATTTCTATTCCATCCTTGGAAATACAATACCCTAGATAGTCCAGCCGTGTCCGGTGAAATTTGCATTTAGAGACCTTTACATATAACTTGGCTTCTAAGAGACGCTCTAAGACTTGGTGAACTAGGCTTATATGTTCCTCCATGGTTTTGATATATATTAGGATATCAGTCAAATAGACCAGGACACCACGATAAAGATAATCATGGAGAACCTCATTAATCAATTGCATAAATACCGCTGGAGCGCCTTGCAGCCCAAACGGCATAACACAAAATTTATAACTACCAATGGGCAGTTGAACGTGGTCTTCCACTCATCCCCCTGTTTGACCCTAACCCGGTAGTACGCTTCCCAGAGGTCTAACTTCATGAAGTAGGTACCCATGGTTAAGGCGGCCAGAAGATCTTTCATCAAGGGGAGGGGATACAAGGGTTCCACACTGACTGCATTCAACCTACGGTAATCAACACAGAGATGAAGACCGCCATCCTTCTTTTCCCAGAAAAGGACTGGAGCGGCCAGGCATGAACGACTAGGCTGTATGAACCCCCGCGCTAAGTTTTTATCGATGTACTTCCACAATTCCTCCACCTCTCTCGGGGCCATGGTGTACATACATGGTTTTGGTAATTTCACCCCAGGGATGAGCTCAATTGCACAATCCGTCACCTGGTGTGGTGGTAGGGCATCACACTCTTTCTCATCAAAGACCTCTGCTAAATCCGCATACACATTGGGAACCCCTGGGAGCGGCACCCCTTTAAGTCCCACACACACAAACCCCTTTCATATAGTCTCTTCTGCAGCTTCCGCAGTATGTGGCTCAGGACCGAGTTCTAAATGGAGTTTTCGAAAAAAACCCTCCCACCATATGGTAGGCCTCCTTTTATCCAGCCATGCTAGGCCCAGAATGACTGGTTCAATCATTGTGTCCACCACCAGGAAATGTAGATGCTCCCAATGAGCCCCAATGAGCTCCGTCACGTGAGTGGTTGGAGCACCCCCTAACGTGGACCCATCCATTTGTTCAAAAGCTATTGGTGTCTGTAACAGGCTTAACCGAAGACCCAACTGTGCAGCTAATGTCCGCAAAATCAAACACCGTGTGCACCCCGAATCAACAAGCGCCTCCTTTTGAAGCACTGTCCCACCACGTGGTGATTGAAGGGTTACCGGGATGAGAAAGGGCCGTATAGGATCATTCACCATCGGATCACTGTTCCCCTCCTCTTCATCACTCTCTGCCACGATTACGGGGACAATCCCAGGATGCGAAGTGGGACCCAGCTCAGATTGGCAACTTTTCCAGGAATCCAACTCCTTGGGCCGAGTGCCTAGCCCTTGGGCCTCCTCTGAAGCCTCAATGGATCACACCATTTTTTCAGAAGGAGAAAACAGGGTGTCGGTAAACCTTTGAGTATCTGTTCCCACGGCCTCTCTGCGATCTCTTCTTTCTCCTCCATTTTCACTGAGTCTTCGCACCACCTGAGGTTTAGGTAGATGTTGGGGCTCAGCACCCCTGACAGCCCCTTTCGGGGTGCCGTTATGCTTTAAGAGAGATTCAGGTTAATGTCAGTGTTCCAGAAACCCTCCAACTCCAAGTAAAACTTGAAGCAAGCATTATTCAATGTTCTATTTACTAGAATAGGTAAACTGGCACATCTGGGAAAACCTGATTCCGAGAGGTCCGGGTTTTCCCTCAGTAAATCAAAACCCCCAAAATCATCCCCTCACTTCTCAGTTTATCAGTTGCTTCAATCACTATCCTTTCCATCTCGAGACATCACTCCGACCACTCCTTCTCCAGATGCAGGATCGCCCTGGCCTTGACCGACAGGAAGAATGCTATTATGTCTAAAGACAACCCCTCTACTAAATTCCCCCCTCCTACTTTCCCACACATGAGAAGGTGGCAACATGGAATCTTCTGGCCTAATATGGCTTCCAAAGCTGACACTCTGTGTGTGAACATGTCTGCTGATCTGAGCTGAAGAACCACTGTTGGTATTGTAAATATACTTTATGTGTTATTATGAATATAAAGAAGTTAATGAATCAGTTATCTGTGTGTGCTTCTGGATTTGATTTTTACATGAAACTCTGACTGGTTTTGGGCCCAGAGTACAAAGAAGACTGAATTGTAATTTAAGCTGAGAGACTTCCTGTGTTAAAAGAGAAATTGCAAAATGGCTGCTGTTAAATTGCAGGAGAGCTCAGTGCTTCATTTGGGACAGAAGAACTATATTATTTGGGCTGCAAAGATGGAATTTTTCCTGAAGGCAAAGGAGCTGTGGGATATGATTATTAATCCACCACAGGTGCCATTTACTGTTGCAGAGCAGAGGCAGCATGATAAAGCAATGCCTTATATTATCCTGAATTTGGAAGATCATCAATTTCTCAATGTAGCTGATTTAAAGACTGCAAAGAGGTCTGGCTGAAATTAAGAAATGTGCATGTGAGTGTGTCAGCATGGAATATTGTTCAATTGTCAAGAAAGTTATACAGAGCCTGTTTGCAACCAGGAGAATCTGTGGAACAGCATTTTGTAGAAACGCAAACTTTGTTTGTGGGATTAGAACAGCGTGGATTGCAGTTTCCTGAGTCCCAGAAGGTGTTGCTAGTGTTAAACAGTCTGGATGAAACTTGGGACATTGTTTCTGCAGTGTTTGAGTGCAAACCAGAGCAGGAGTTGTGTTTGGAGGCTTTAAAAGCTTGTTCAATTGCTGAGGAGAACAAATGCCATTACAGAAAGAGCCACGAGAAGAAATCCCTGAGGTGGGGGCCCAAGGAGCAGAGTAAGAAGAAACATGGAAAATTCCATAGACTGGCTGTCTCCAGGGAGCCTAGCAACAGACAAGGTATCTGCAAAGAGATAAGTAGCAGCAGAAGATATCAGATTACAGCCCAGCAAACACTTTGCAAGCAGAAAGAACAGTAACAATGGATGTACTTTATTTGTGGTGAAAGAACACATCTAAAGAAAGACTGTTTGCAAAGGACAAACCATTTGCAAGGAAGAAGTTATTTGCAAGACAAGAATTATTTGCAAGGACAATTGCAAGATGAACAGTTGTTGCAATAGCAGAGACAAATGGTTGATTGACAGTGGGGCAAGTCAAAACAATTCTAAATTGTTTTACAGGTTGCATTCAGCTGCTGGAAATGCAGTAGCCTTGGAAGAGGCAGTGTGCAAATTCCATATCTGGAAAAGAGGTTTAATGATGTATTATGTGTTCCTGAAATGGAGCATAATTTGCTCAGTGTCTCTAATTTAGAAGAGCAAGGATTTGAGACCACATTGTAAATGGGAGGTGTCTCATAAAGAGAAATGGGAATGTATGTGCACAGGGCATAAAAGAGGCTAATCTTTATATGTTGAAGAGACAAAAGGTTCAATGTGTCCAAACATTTGGAAATGTGCCACAACATGATTCACGTCTTCATGAATCCAAGATGGCGCCACTGAAGGCTGCCTTGATGAAATGCTCTCTAATGGTTTCTTTATTTTTAATTATTCTCTGTGACTCATGAATAATATAGAATAATGAAATTAAATATAAGAGTGAAATAATACGGTCAGCCTAAATGATCTCTAAGGGTCCTTTAACTAGTAAATATAAGAGACAAATATTGGGTTCAAAAAGTTAAACCGCAAGGTTACTCAAACCACAGGTTAGCTCACCATTCTACAGTTGGAGAGTTCAAAAATTCAAACCGCAGAGGCACTTATGTCAAAATGCAGAACTAACCCACATGGAGTTTTCTGCCTAAAGTAAAAGGAGGGGCTGTGGGCTGTCAGAACTATGTATAAGAGTAACTGCATCAGAACTCTTCGGGGTTCAGTTTTTGCTTCTTATGATTGCCACTAAACCTTTTCTGTTTGATCCCGGAATTCTGTGTCAGTTCCTAGAATTCCATAATACTATGGATTACTTACTCACAAGACCATCTAATAAAAATTAAGCAATGTTTCTTTAAGGAGCAGCTTTCTGTTATCTCCCCCCCTCTTTACAAATGCGGAGGAGATTCTAACACAGGAAGAAGCAATTTCCCCAGAGCCATAGATTACCCAAAAAAAAAAAAAAAACCCCAAACAGAGGAAGCCGAGAAAGAGAGGTAAAAGGATGGGAATTTTAAATAGATTAAGGAATAGGAGAAATAAAACTCCTCTGCCTTCAATTTTCCTAACCAACGTACGTTCACTTGCTAATAAGATGGATGAAATACTCCTTTTAAACAGATACAATTCTGACTTTTACAATTCAGCAGCCCTATGCTTCTCTGAAACCTGGTTAAATGAATCAATTGAAGAGAGCAGCCTGCATATCCCAGGGTTTCAGATTCAATGATCAGACAGAATTGCAGAAACATCTGGTAAATAGGAGGGAGGAGGCTTATGCTTATATCTCAACAGCAGCTGGTCTCAGGATATAACTATAATATATAAATTCTGTGATGAAAACCTAGAGACATTAATTATCAGCTACAAACCATAATATTCACCTCATGAATTTTCCTCATTTCTTCTAATTGCTGTTTATGTCCCACCACAAGCCTGTGTAAACAAGGCATTACGAACTCTAGCTGACCAAATTATGGAGGCTGAAGCCAAATACCCCGATTCACTGGCCATTATTTTGGGAGAGCTAAACAAGACAAACTTAAGGAAAGAGCTACCAAAATACTTTCAGCATGTCAATTATCCCACTAGAGGCAAGAATACTTTAAATCATTGCTACACAACACTAAAAGATTCTTACCAGTCTTTACCACGAGCAGCTATAAGACATTCTGATCATTGCATGATTCACCTTGTACCTGCTTACAGGCAAAGACTTAAAACCACAAAACCAATAATTAAATTAGTGAAGACTTGGACTGAGGAGGCAAAGTTAAAGTTACAGGCTTGATTAGACTGCATTGATTGGAATATTTTTGAAGATACCTCTGCAGACCTGGATAAACTCAGATACTGTAACTTCATATGCCAGCTTCTGTCAAGACTTACGTGTACTGACCAGGAACTTGTGAATTTACAGTAACAGCAAACCTTGGTTCACAGCTAAACTTAAGCAGCTACGTTGTTCCAAAGAGGAAGCGTACAGAAAAGGTGATAAAATGCTGTACAATCAAGCCAGAAATGAATTAACAAGGGAGATCAGAGCACCCAAAAGAAGCTACTCTGAAAAGCTAAAGAATCAGTTCTCAACAAATGAACCAGAAAATGTGGAAAACTCTTAAAAATATCACCCACTACGGCAAATCTCCTTCCCAGGCTGAAGGAAATCAGCAACTGGCTGATGACCTGAACGTGTTTTACTGCGGGTTTGAAAGGAAACTACAGCCACCTATCTCCACAACCCCCATCTCAGACACCACAACAACAGCCAAGCCTCCTACAATTGACCCAGTGGTGAAATGTAAAATTTGTTACTACTGGTTCTGTGGGTGTGGTTTAGTGGTGGTGGGTAATGTGAGTGGGTGGGTGTGGTCAACTTTTTTTTTACTTTTAAAAACATTTTTTTACAACATCTTCAGCCAAAGAAGTTGTAAAAAATGCTTTTAAAAGGCTCTGACAATCAGGCAACTCAGCTGGGATCATCAGAGCCTTTTAAAAGCATTTTTCTACAACCTCTTCAGCCAAAGAGGTTGTAGAAAAAATGCTTTTAAAAGTAAAAAAAAGAGGCTTTGATGATAGCATGGCTCAGCTGGGCATATGGTGTGTGTGTGTGTGTGTGTGTGTGTGTGTGTGTGTGTGTGAGGGATTTTTGCTAATGGTTCTCCGAACCACCTGCCACCATCGCTACTGGATCAGGTGATCTGGTCCAAACTGGGAGCATTTCACCCCTGACCCCATCCCATTGGGTTCACAACCCCTAGTGATCACAGAAAAGGAAGTGCAAGACCTATTTCACAGGCAAAAGCCAGGAAAAGCTCCAGGCCCAGACAAGATAACTCCTTCTTGCTTAAAAGTCTGTGCTGAGCAATTGGGTCCCATCTTCACCCGCATCTTTAATAAATCACTAGAGATGTGCTATGTTCCTTCTTGCTTCAAACATTCTACTATCATCCCAGTGCCGAAGAAGCCCATCGTCAAGGAACTAAATGACTACAGACCAGTTGCTCTAACATTTGTAGTCATGAAAACCTTTGAAAGGCTAATGCTGTCCCACTTGAAAACCATCATAGATCTGCTGTTAGACCCCTTGCAATTTACATATTGAGCAAATAGATCAACAGATGATGCTGTTAATATGCACTACATCCTACAACATCTTGAATCTCCAA
The DNA here is from genome assembly GCA_012654045.1 of Ptyas mucosa. Taxonomy (NCBI): domain Eukaryota; kingdom Metazoa; phylum Chordata; class Lepidosauria; order Squamata; family Colubridae; genus Ptyas; species Ptyas mucosa. Next base: position 183,505 of record WNWU01013751.1, read on the forward strand.
AGACCTATGCAAGGGTCCTCTTTGTAGACTTTAGTTCAGCATTCAATACCATCATTCCAGACACACTTCTAACTAAGCTAAACCAGCTACAGGTACCTGAACACACTTGTAAGTGGATCATAAGCTTCCTAACAAACAGGAAGCAAAGGGGGAAGCTAAGCAGAATCACATCAGATACCTGTACAATTAGCACAGCCCCCCCCCCAAGGTTGTGTGATCTCCCCACTTCTCTTCTCTCTGTATACCAATGAATGATTCTATTTCAGTCAAGTGTCTGCCATTTCAGACATGTGACTGTCTAGACTCTTCTTAAAAACATCCAGTGGTGGAGTGCCCACAATTTCTGGAAGCAAGCTGTTTCACTGGTTAATTGTCCTCACTGTTAAGAAGCTTCTTCTTAATTTCAGATTGCTTCTCTCTTTGATTAGCTTCCAACCATTGTTTCTTGTCCTGCCCTCCAGTGCTTTGAAGAATGTTTTGACCCCCTATTCTTTGTGGCAACCCCTCAAAGACTGCTTTCATGTAACCCCTAATTCTTCTTTTATTTAGACTAGCCAAATCCAAATCCTGCAGCCGTTCTTCACATGTTTTAGTCTCCAGGCCTTTGATCATCTTAGTTGCTCTTCTCTGAACTTTTTCTAAAGTCTCAACATCTTTTTTGCAGTATGGTGAACAAAATTGGTTGCAGTATTCCATGTGTGGTCTTCAGGTAAAGGTAAAGGTTCTCCTCACACATATGTGCAAGTCATTCCCGACTCTAGAGGGTGGTCCTCATCTCCGTTTCAAAGCCAAAGAGCCAGTGCTACCTGAAGACATCTCTGTGGTCATGTGGCCAGCATGACTAAATGTCAAAGGCACGCGGAATGCTGTTACCTTCCAATCAAAGGTGGTCCCTATTTTTCTACTTCCAATTTTTACATGCTTTCAAACTACTAGGTTGGCAGAAGCTGGGACAAGTAACGGGAGCTCACCCTGTTACTAGGGATTCAAACCACTGAACTGACGACCATTTGATGGACAAGGTTAATGTCTTAGCCACTGAGCCACTACGTCCCTATATGTTAAAAAGTTTTAAAAAGCAGTACTAATACTTGACATCATCTTCATTCTACAATATGCCTCTATTTATACAACCCAGGATTTTATAAGCTTTTTTTGGCTGCTGCTGCTGCACACATATTCAAGTGATCTTCCACTAAGACTCCAAAGTCCCTTTCACAGTTACTGTTTTTGAGCCAGGTCTCACCTAATCTGTACCTTTGATTTTTCCTGCCTAAATGTAAAACTTTGCTTTTCTCCACATTGAAATTCATTTTGTTGGATAGGGCCCATTGTTTAAGTCTGTCAAGATCTTTTTGGACCTTGAGCTTGTCTTCTGGAGTGTTGGCTATTCCTGCCAGTTTAGTGTCATCTGCAAATTTGATGACTTCCCCTTCTATTCCCTCATCTAAATCATTTAGACTTATTTTGTCATTCCCAAGGGAATGCAGTCATGGTGGTGAGATTCTTGGACCATGATTGTGTAGCAAAAAATTTTCTGTTTTTTAGACTCTTAACAAGTAGTTCTGGTTGCTCTCACCTGACAATTATGGAGAATCTTCTCCTGAAGGACCTCTCATGAAAATTGAAAAATCATCTTTGTGTGACTGAACATTTAGTAACAAACATATATTTTCCCTCCTATTTAGTCCCCATATGCCAGAACAATCATTCTAAATTGTCATGTTTGATTTAGGTAAATGTAGTACCAGAAGCCCAACATCTGTCCATATCTGTATTCTTCCCTAATTCACTGAATCCCCAAATTCTTCATCACCCATACTTACTTGGAAACCAGCTCATAGCAACATAAAAATTTAATACAAATTGATGAGGTGAAAAATTATTTTCTTTACACATTTTAACATTAATTATGAGGTTTAAAGAAGGAGGAAAACATTTATAATGATTTACTGAGAGGACCAAAGGGAGTGGAGTAATTTTCATTAAGTGGGCCTCTAGTTGATAAAAGCTCCTCTTATATTAAAGAAGGAAGATAACACGTTCCCACTTCTCTCCAGGTCCTGAATATTTGCTTCATTAAGGTAAAGTATGTTTCAAGTTGAAATCAGCTCCTGTGAATTTCACTGATACCATTTTCTTGGCAATCAATGACAATCTTTTTCTATCTACCTCTCTTCCCCGCCCCCTTCCTTTCTCTTTCTCTTCTTGTTTTCTTTTTCCAGGATGTCTCTTAAACTTCTCAGTCCAACTATGGCCCCATTTCTATTAGGTTACCAGGAATCTACATCTCATGTATAGCAGCCAAAAAGCTTCCAAAAAGCAGGACCTGTGGTTGCTTACAATTCCCAGTGAATTAAAACTGTAGGCAAATCTTACCATTTAAGAACCCTCTGAGATATTGTCACCATAATTCATGCGTAACAGTAGGTTCCATAGAATAGATCTTAGAGTCTATGATCCCTGTAGGATCATAAAACAATCTAAGAAATGAAAGTATTAAAATCTAATTAGTTTATAATGTAAAGGGACTGTTCAAAAGATATTGAGAACTTTGAAATGATTGATATGGGTTAGAGGTTTATAAGTTTCTATGTTATTGGTATCTTTGAATGAAAAGGATCCTGATTGCATTCTTCCCCAATGGACAAAGGACTTTTTCCAAAGCTACTTAATGACATATATTTATTCTGTGGAGGTTAGAGACAAAGGAAGCCAGTGTGTCCTATCACTTCTTACTGTCCTTTCATCTGATATTTTTCACTCTTGCTAAAAATGGTCTATAGCTCTCCTACAGGTATTAGGCAGAAGTTCCAGATTCTATCAATGCATTGATTTCTGTCTATAGAATAAATTGTGTACGAATCATTCCAACATCTAAGTTTAATAACAGCAATCCAAGATAGGAGTTGATTAATTATCTGGGAAATACAACAACAATTGTGATAATCTGTTCACAATGTCTTTGGTACTGTTTTGTACTAAACAAAAGGTAGAATCCAGATAGATACATTGGAAATCAAGATTTGTTAGCTGTGTTATAGTGGATGGACAGATTTCTCTTCCTCTTCCCTATTCATGTTTTGTGATAATGATTGTCCATCATTATCTCTGGTCTACAGGCAAAATGACAACATGGGAGCTGAGAACGTCACTTCAGAAACAGGGTTCATCCTCTTGGGACTCACATCTCATCACAATCAACGCATTGTGCTATTTGCAGTTTTCCTAACAATGTATTTGCTCACAATTTTGGGTAACCTGCTAATTATCATATTGGTGCACATGGATGCTCAACTGGACACACCTATGTACTTCTTTCTCAGCCATCTTGCAAGCTTGGACATAGCGTATGTCACTAGCTCTTTGCCTCAGATGTTAGCACACCTCTTGGCTGGAAAAGGAGTGCTTTCCACAATAGGTTGCATGTTACAGGGAGGCAGTGCTCTTAGCTTGGGCAGTACTGAATGTTTGCTGTTGGGTGTCATGGCTTATGATCGCTACTTGGCCATCTGCAACCCCTTGAGATATGCCTCTGCCATGAACAGAAAGCACCAACATCTGCTTGCCATGTCCTGCTGGATCATAGGCTGCCTCGTCTCAATGGTCAATATTGTTTGCATCTTTCGTCATTCCTTCTGTGGTCCCAATCACATTAACCATTTTTTCTGTGAGCTGCGTTTTTTGCTAGCTCTTGCATGTGATGATATAAACCGCACCAGAGACATACTTAATGGTTTATCAGTAGTTGTAGTTCTGGTTCCCTTTTCAGTTATCTTGTGTTCCTATTGTTGCATCCTGCATTCAATTTTTCAAATGCAGTCAGTTGCAGGACGTTATAAGGTTTTCTCCACCTGTGGCTCCCATCTTGTTGTGGTCACCTTGTTCTATGGTACCATCATCTCTATATATATAACCCCCCATTCAAGCTCCTCTCCTGATAAGAACAAAAAGATTGCAGTTCTGTATCTTGTGGTCACTCCCCTGCTTAACCCCATCATTTACACTTTGCGGAATAAGGATATCCACAGGGCTGTGATCAAGGTGTTGAAAAGAAGGAACTTGGAAGAAAAACTATGAAGATTCTTATCTTGTTGAATTCACCTCTTTTGACTCAAAGCCTATTCCTTAAAGTCAATATCAATATTTCACTAATCTTGTTTTAATTCATTTATTTAATTTAAGAATCTCACTCTGCTATGTTCCTCCAGCCTAATCAATAAGTGAAGTAAAGTAGTTTGAATATAAATTGTTTCTTTAGATCAACTATGCAGACATTTTGAATAATTACATGTGTCATTGCTAAAGTTATATTAAAATGAGAAGAGAGAATACTTATTGGAAAAGATTCTGATGTTGGGAAAGACAGAAGGCGAAAGGAGAAGGGGATGGCAGAGGATAAGGTGGATAAATAATGTCATCTCCACAACAAACATAAATTTAGGCAAACTGCAGGAGACACTGGAGAATGGGATGCCTGATGTGCTGTGGTCCACTGGTTTCCAAAAATCAGACATGACTTAATGACTGAGTTATAAAAAAGAAGTACAAATCATAATCTTACATTATCAACTTGAAAACGTTTAATTTTGGCCTTTGAAATTTAAAATATCCATAAACTGCTATAAGAAATAGGACATACACTTTGTTCAGATTGGGTTTGGTTTTTCTAAAAAAATAAAAGTATCACACTATATCAAGTAAATATGCTTAAATATTAAGCTGCGATTTTAGTAATTATAAATCAATGGGAAAAACTTCCATTAAGTGTTTACATTAAGATTCATGCATTTTGAAGTTCAGAAGCACTTGTAATTCTTAAGAGTGGAAGTGAAATCAACTGTTCAATTTTATAAGGAATTTGAAAAACAGGATTAAAGTTAAGATCAGTTTGTATGCAAGTGTTCCAACTCTTCCTAGCACAGTACAAGATAAACACACTCCAACTTCAACTTTTTGTTTTTACACATTGTAGAGTGACCACACACACGCAAAGATTGAGGATGTATGTGGTGGTTTTATTGTCTTACACAGTGACATTATATAGTTTGTTACTTTCAAGTTACAGTGTTACAGAATCTTCCAGGTAACTAGAGTCTTTGGTTAACCATTACTGCTTTGCTTAAGCACTTATAATGTTAGACTTAATTAAAGTCTAATACACATATATCCCATTTCCTCTACTCCTGTTTACAGACTTAGGGTCTTATTTACTAATGCTGGCGTCTACGTGCAAATAACCTTCTTTATATGAGGTTTGCCATCAGATAGGAAAATTTCTGCACATAGCAAAACTCCTACAACACATTACTACATAACTAGCCATTTCTACAACTCCAAATGTTTCTAATCAACAAAACCACGATCAAAGTTTTATTTTTCTCTTCACAAACATAAATTCCAGAATGATAGCCAAATAAGAACATATTTTCTTCTTAAAGTAATCAATTTAACCATTCCTGCTTTATCTTCCTTGCTATGGAAATAATGTCTATTTTTATTTGCACCTAGTAATCTTTCTGAGCTGTCACTGTTTTTATTTACAAAATTTATTGTATATTTTCAAATTACTGCTCCCTTCTCTTCCCCCTTGTATCTCACACTCCCTTTTCCCCATTCCCTTTCCCTCCCTTAATTTCCTATTTTGTTTTCTTCTTTGTCGTTTATATAATAAAAATAATAATGATAAAGTTTTTTTAAAAAAGAAATCTAAAATATATTTCATATTACTTGAGAAGGAAATTAATTTGGGGAAGGGGATATTTTATGTCTTTGGACCTCTTAAAGGATGTTTTAAGAAGTTTGGATAAGAGATATTTCTGGGTCATGAGTGTACTCAAATTAAATGCAATTTGAGATTTCCGTGACAGTTTTAAAAAAATAAATACAGAAGGAAAAAAATCTTTCTCCTCAGTCTTTCTTTTGTCAACATATAGGCTAGTATTCTCTTTGGAAGATTTTATATCTATACGTTGCTGTCACATATGTATTCCATCACATTCTTCCAACATTCAAAGAATGTCAAAGATTTGTGAGATTTTTCTTCAGAAGGAAAGAACATTTTATCTTTTATGATTCATTGTTCAAAAGAGTTTTTTATTATTATTTTGCCATATAATAATAATACTTTATTTACGGTCACAGACCAAAATGCAAGCATAACTACAAAAAAAAGCATAGGAAAAGCATCATCATGAACAGCCGGCCGCCAGAAGCCCCGGCCGAGAGGAACCACAGCACTCTCCTCTAATGGTTACGGCTCTTAAAAAGAATTTTGAGACCTGAGAGGTAGTGTATGAGGAGCCATCTCCTAAACAGTACAAGGCCAAATTACTGGCATTGGGCCCACAAAGGTCTGTCTCTAAGAGAGACATCAAATTGGTCCTGTCTATGTTGTACATGGGGCAGTGTAACAGGACGTGCTCCGCAGTCTCTACCTCCGCTCTGCCACAGGAACATAGCCGCTCGCCCATCGGGAACCTCTTGAATCATCTGTCCAGCAATGCTGAAGGCAAGACGTTAAAGCGAGCAAGGGAGAAGACTCTTCTATACTTGGGGATGGTTAGAGTATAGAGTATTATTTTGCCATCTTAATCTACTTCAGAGTCTCAGGAAGTTTAATTACGGAGCAACAGAATTACAATGATGGTTGGGGATTCTCTAAATGAATAGCTATTAGTTTATGAAATCCACAAATGTATTCCAAGTACTCAAATAAGGAGGGCAATGTAACGTAACATGCCTGTCCTGCCACACACTGTATAATTTTGTGGCAATTTCACTAAGTGGGTGAGAACATCTCAGTGGACAATGTAGGGCTGACTGGAAAAGCTGCCGCCAATGTCACTGAAGATCTGAAACCAAGAAGTGATGCAAAGCTCTTGTTAATTAGCATTTGCAGTACCCCCAGTGGAAAAAAAATCATAGAATAATCATAGAATGATAGAATAATAGAATAATAAAATAATAATAAAATAATAGAATAATAAAAAATCATAGAATGATATCTTTCTGCCCAATACATATGTAGAAAGTTAGCACCTACCCCTCTGCTAGGAGAATGAAATATTTTGAGGGATATTTTTTTAAAAAAAGGCAGGATGCAATGTTTTCCCTAAAAGAGAAAGAAAAATCTTAAGGGAGACAGAAACTCAGAGCCCCAGCTCCCTCCCCTCCAGCAGTTATTTTGTGCCCAGTGAGAAAGATTGGGCCAACCTATCTACAAAACAAAAGACCTTCAGCTCCAAGGTGAAGGGATTAAGACATGACCCTTTGGGACATAATAGGATTAATCCACTAAAACACAGAGCTCACTACATTGTATTTATTTATGTAATTTATTTATGTAAGTTATATGCCGCCCTTCTCCCGTAGGACTCAGGGCAGCTTACAAAAACAGACAAGAAATTACATAAACAATTACAATCAATTTAAAATTAATTAAAATCAGATTAAAAATAATTGAAAAATATTTGAAGTCACCCCTATGGATTCAGCCCATTTGGCGAAAAAGCCACGTCTTCAATTCGCGGCGGAAGGAGAGGAGGTCAGGGGCTGTTCTGAGGCTGGTGGGCAGCCCATTCCAGAAGGTCGGTGCTCCCACAGAGAACCCTCTCCCCCTGGGGGCTGCCAGCCGACATTGTCAGGCTGACAGCACCCTGAGGAGGCCCGCTCTGTGTGAGTGCACCGGATGGTGGAAGGAAGGCAGGAGCTGATCCTGCAGATACCCCGGGCCTAAACCATGTAGGGCTTTATAGGTGAGCACCAGCACTTTGAAACAAACCCAGAGAGCCACAGGCAGCCAGTGCAGCTCGCACAGGAGAGGTGTCACACGGGAGTACCGAGAAGCCCCTGTAACAACCTGCGCAGCCGCATTCTGGACTAACTGTAGTCTCTGGGTGCATCTCAAGGGCAGCCCCAAGGAAAAGGCATTATAGTAGTCTAACCGAGATGTAACAAGGGCATGAGTGACTGTGGGAAGGGCATCCCGATCTAGGAAAGGGCGCAACTGGCACACAAGGTGTACCTTGGCGAAGTCCCCCCTGGTCACGGCTGTCAGATGATCTTCTAGGGATAGCTGTGAATCAAGGAGGACACCCAAATTGCGGACGCTTTCTGAGGGAGTAAGGACCTCCCCTCCCATCACTAGTGACGGGGTCATTAGATCCAAAGATGCCGGTATCCACAGCCACTCAGTCTTGGATGGGTTGAGTCTGAGTCTGTTTCTTCCCATCCAGGCCCGAACTGCTTCCAGGCAGCAGGACATCACAGAAAGGGCATCCCCAGGGTGATCTGGGGTGGAGATGTAAAGCTGAGTGTCATCAGCATATTGATGGTAGCTCACCCTGAAACCACGAATGATCTCACCCAGCAGCTTCATGTAGATGTTAAAGAGCAGAGGGGAGAGAACCGACCCCTGAGGCACCCCACAAGTGAGGGGCCTCTGGGTGGATCTCTCTCCCCCGTCCTCACAAACTGCGAGCGGCCTGACAGGTAGGAGGAGAACCACCCTAGAACAGTGCCTCCCACCCCCAACCACCCGAGTCACTGCAGTAAGATATTATGGTCGATGGTATCGAAAGCTGCTGAGAGGTCAAGAAGGACCAGGATGGAGGAGCAACCCCCATCCCTGGCCTGCCAGAGATAATTTACTAGGGCGACCAATGCCGTTTCTATGCTGTAACCGTACCTGAAACCTGATTGGTATGGGTCTAGGTAGTCAATTTCCTCCAGGAACTACGGGAGTTGCTGTGCCACCACAGACTCAACCACCTTCGCTATAAAGCGAAGATTGGAGACTGGACAATAGTTATTAAGGGAGTCTGGATCTAGGGTGGGCTTCTTGAGGAGCGGAAGAACCACCGCCTCTTTGAGTGTGGCCAGGAAGACCCCTTCCCTCAAAGAAGCATTGACAACCACTTGAATCCAGGCTCCAGTCATCTCTCTGGCTGCAGAAACAAGCCAGGAGGGACAAGGGTTCAATAAACATGTGAAGGTACCCAGTCGACCCATGATCCTGTCCACTTCATCCATTGAAACAGGCTCAAACTCAACCCAGATGTTACCTTCAGGACAGGCCCCTGTCAACTCATCAGACTCTGCCCAGTCAGAGTCCAACCCAGTCCGAATCTGATTTTATCTTGCAGAAATTGTACAAAATCCTCAGCTCTGCCCTGCAAGATTGTACAATCTCCTAAGGACATTGCATTGCCCCCAGCAAACTTCAACCAAACTTAGCTCAGACAAACTCTTAGAATTTATACATTGTCCCATGCGAGCCTGACAACAACCAATAGAATACATGTTCTTGCACAGGAACAGGAAATTGAAGTGCAAGGCCCAAGAGAAGGTATAAATACCCCTCATTCTCAACTCCACGTGGTCAGCTGCACCAGAACCACCCATGTGCTTCTGCTTCATCATTAAACCATCTTTTCAATCAGCCTCCATGTTTCCAGTGTCTTTCTCCCTGCTTCGAACTGAACCAGATGGATATTTCTTCCAATATATACAATAAATCAGAGCTGAGCCTTTAGTCTCCACGGTAAGAATCTCTTCTCCCTGGATCTTATTGAGAAAAGTTGCATGATACAGTGCATGTCAGGGTTCCAACAGATGCCCTAATTAAATCCTGAGTCTCGAGCCAAGCTTCAAAAGAAATCCAGACATTTATTAGGAGTTTCATGTCAGCACGTTCCAAGTAAAGCCAACTCTGACCCCATGTAATTTACGACCCAATCTTGACCCGGTTTCCTCCCTCCCCCCCAGGGTGTGTCATCAGTCACATTCACCAATGGAGCAATTTCGCGGGTTGTAGGGATCACTCCCCTCTGGCCGCTGTGGGTAACCCTGGTAGACAGCCTTGAGAGAGATATGTCTGGAATGTGCTTTTGTTTTTGGCTGCCATGCTGCTTCACCGTTTTCCCATCCCACTTGCCTATGGCAACTCAAGAGCAGGCCAGGGATGCTCTGTGAGTTAACAATACAATGATTCTTTTAATCAACATTCTGAAGATAAGAAATAGTACAGGAATTGATATTCACCCAGCTCATACGGGTACTCCTCGACTTAAAACAGTCCATTTAGTGACTGATCAAAGTTACAACGGCGCTGAAAAAAGTGACTCGTGACCATTTTTCACACTTACAACCATTGCAGCATCCTGATGGTCACTGGTCAAAATTTAGAAGCTTGGCAACGGACTCATATTTATGACGGTCGCAGTGTCCGAGGATCATGTGATTCTCCTTTTGCAAACTTCTGACAAGCAATGTCAGTGGGGAAGTGAGATTCACTTAACAACCATGTTACTAACTTAATAACTGCAGTGATTCACTTAACCACTGTGGCAGAAAAGCTCTTAAAACAAGGCAAAATTCACTTAAGTGTTTCAGTTGAGAGACTGAGAGAGTCAGCTCAGATTGGTCTTGTAGGAGTTAAAGGGCCACATTCTCCATTGAAGTAAGATCCTGTTGGCCAGTTTTAACTCCCAGGAGGCTGCAGGGAGGCCTACTAGATCCAAAAAGGGGTACAGCGGGGCAGCATGTCCCCCCATGACCCATTTTTGCTCTCGGGGGGGTGGGTTGCAGGAGTGTTGCCTGTCACACCCCTGGCCATGCCCACCATGGCCATACCCACCCAGCCGGTCATTAGGGCAGAGAACCGGTTGTTAAATTTTTTGAATCCCACCAGTGGTTACCATGCTGCTGGGTAGTTGCTCCTAGCTTATATTTCCCAAACAGTGACATCTACTTCCAAGTTCCTTGTTAACTATCTTGCTGTCTCCAGTCATTCCACCATTTCATTTCAGTTATTTATTTATTTTTAATTATTATTTTATTAGTTTTAAAAGTAAAACAATGGACGTTGCTCAACGTCTCTGGTTTCTAACATTTACATCAAAATCAAGTTAATAAGTAATCTATTCCTTGCTCTATATACAAATTTACATATCTCCTACTTCATTATATATCAAGTATACAGTATTTTACTTCCTAACCAACTATGCATGCATTTAATAAAGTAATATTACATTCACAAGTTCAATATACATTGATACATACATTTCCAGACATTCGTTATCCCTTGTTTTTGGCATTCTTCCTCTTATCTAAGTAATTATAAAATTTATTCCAGGCTTCATAGTATGTTGATTCACTTTTGTCTTTGAGTTCTAAAGTAAGCCTGTCCATCTCTGCATAGCTGTAAATTTTGTGTATTACTTCTTCTGAGCGTATTTCTTTACAAGTAATTTTTGAGCAAATGCTAGTCTTGCCGCAGTAAGTATATGCAATATTAAATAGGTTACATTTTTGTCATATTTGCCATCTGTCATGCCCAGTAAGAAAAATTCCGGCTTGACTTCTATTTTAAACATTAACATCTCTTCTAACCAACTCCTTATTTGCTGCCAGAAACTTTTGGCTTTTGAGCACTCCCACCACATATGGTAGTATGACCCTAGTTCCACCTCACATTTCCAACAAATTGGGGAGTATTTTTTACTAATTCTTGCCAATCTTGTGGGTGGGAAGTGCCACCTGTAAAACATTCTTTATAAGAAGCCATCAGTGTGATTTTGATATTTTTTTCCCACAGATTTTGCCAATTGTCCAAATTGATACTGTACCCAAAACCTATACTCCAGATTATCATTGTCTCCTTAACTTGTTCTTCGAGCATATCTTGTTCTAATAAATAGTGGTACAGATGCCTTTCCCTCTGTGCTTAGTAAAATTTTATCCAGTTCTGATGATTCTAATTTTCTATCCCGCTCTTTTTTATCCTTTGTAAATTTGGATTTACGAAGTATTTACGTGTATTTGTAGGTTTATCCACCATTCTAATTCAATTCCTTCTTCCTTTAACTTCTTCCTTGATTTTAATTCCCCTTTCATTTTTAATAATTATTTATATGTAACAGCCCCTCCTGTTTTGAGAAGATTAGGATGTGTGAGCATTTCTACTGTCGATATCCAATTGGGGATGTCTATATAGTTACTTCTTTTGGTCTTAATCCAAGTATCTAAAAGTGCCCTCCTAATATAAGGCCTTTGGAAGTACTGGTGAACTTTATACTTCTCTTCCCAGATGATAGCATGTCACCCTATTTGAAGTTCATGTCCTTCTAGTGTCAACAATCTTCTATTTTTGAAGTGTAGCCAATCACTTATCCAAACCAGGGCTGCAGCTTGTCGATACTTTTCCCAATTTGGAAGACTAAATCCTCCTCTTTCTTTTGCATCTTGTAATAATTTTAATTTAATTCTTGGCTTTTTGCCCTGCCATATAAATTTTGCTATAATTCTATTCAAATTTGTAAAGAAATCTTTTTTGAGCCAGATTGGTATACATTGAAATAAATATAAAATTTTGGATAGCATGTTCATCTTAATCGTAGCAACCCTCCCCATAAAGGAGAGTTGCAATCTTCCCCATCTTTCTAAATCAATTAGAAACTAGTCTATCATAATTTTCCTCTTTAAGCATCACACATCTTGATGTCAATTGAATCCCTAGATAGCTAATTTTTTAAACTATCTGAATATCAATTTTTCCCTCTATATCTCTTTTTTGCTGCTCCGTCATGTTTTTTACTAACATTTTCATTTTGTCCTTATTTATCTTTAAGCCGGCTACCTCCCCATATTCCTCCAGTACTTCCATTAGCCGTATGCCCAATTGGCTCTTCAATAATAAAGACAAGATTGTCTGAGAACTCTTGCAATTTAAAAATTTCATTTCTGATTTTCAAACCTTTAATTTGGATATCTTCTCGAATTACTCTATTCAATGCTTCTAACAATAAAATAAACAGTAGGGGTGATAGTGGACAGCCCTGTCTTGTACCTTTCTGGATTTGGAATTTATTTGTTGTTTCCCCATTAATTATCACTTTTGCTTCTTGTTCCAAGTAAATTGCTCTGCACATCCTTAACAATTTCCCTCCAAATTCCATATCCTTAAGTTGATTTAAAATGAATTCCCATTTAACATTATCAAATGCTTTCTGTGCATCAGCAAATATTAGTACCATCTGTTTTTCATTGTGAAGCTCATAGTATTCCATAACATCTAATATATCCTAATGTTATTTCTTATACACCATCTGGGCAGAAAGCCATTTTGATCAGAGTGGATAAAATTTTCTAAGAATTTTTAAAATCTTTTGGCCATAATTGTCATGAAAATTTTGTAGTCCAAATTCAATAAAGATATCGGTCTATAATTTTTTACATGTCAGGTCAAAATTTTCCTTCGGGATCAAAGTAATTGTCACCTCTTTCCATGTGTTTGGAATTTTTGCCTTATTTAAAACATCATTATAGACTTCTAACAAAATAGGGCTTAATAAGTTGTGAATTCTCCAACTGGAAATTTTTAAGAAGATGTTGGATAACCATTTGTCTGAAGTGGTATAGGGTTTCCTGCCTGGGCAGGGGGTTGGACTAGAAGACCTCCAAGGTCCCTTCCAACTCTGTAATTCTATTCTATTCTATTCTATTCTATTCTATTCTATTCTATTCTATTCTATTCTATTTTATTCTATT
>WNWU01013751.1:197155-232222 GCA_012654045.1 Ptyas mucosa
CTATTCTATTCTATTCTATTCTATTCTATTCTATTCTAATATTTCCTGATGATTTTTGTATATCTCTGACGGTAATCCATCGGGACCTGGGGCTTTATTTATCTTTTGCTTCTTGATTGCCTCTAATATTTCTAATGTTGTTACCTCTTTATTTAATATCTCCTTACTTTCTTCCGGGACTTTGGACAATCCCGTTTTCTGAAAATATTGCCGAATCTTATCTTCCCCTATCTCTTCTTTGTCTTCATATAATTTTTTAAAAAACTCTTCTCTTTGTTCTCTTCGTTTTGGTACATTAATTCTCCTTCATCATTGTGTAATTTGCTAATCCATCTTGTATCCCTTTGTTTCTGCAGTCTATATGCTAGCCACCATCCCAGCTTATTTGCATTCTCAAATTTTTTTTGTTTGATTCCTTTTATTTGGTGGGTCAAGCCCTCCTTCTCAATAATATTTAGTTTATGTTTAATTTCTCCTAATTGCCATTTTAGCTCTTGTTTTTCTGGCTCTTTCTGCAGTCCCTTCCCAACTCTACCCAATTCTCTTTCTAGACTTTTTTTTATCTTTCTTTCTTTTGTTTATTTTCCTTGGCTATATACTCTATCGCAACTCCTCTCATAAAGGCTTTTGCAGTATCCCAAAGATGTTGGTTGTTTGTATCCTCTTTTTTGTTGTCTTGGAAGAATAAGCCCATTTGTTCATTCATTCTCAATTTGAATTCATTTTGATTTAAGATTGCCTTTTTCAATGTTCATCTTTTCATCTTCTTTTGCCCTCTCCATTTAATTCCAATAGGATTATGATCGGCCCATGAATTTGTGTCAATTTTAATTTCCCCGATTTCCAAATCAAGTTCTAATGATACCCATGCCATGTCAATCCTGGACCATGTATTATGTCTGCCCGAGTAGAAAGTGTATTGTTTCTCTTTCCCATTCTTTTCTCTCCAACTATCTTTGATACCTAGCTCTGCAACCATTTGAAAAAATGTGATGGGCAATACCCTTCTAGTGCTTTTCCTCTTTTTGTTACTTTTATAATCTAGATCTCTATCTACTTTTCCATTGAGATCTCCAATTATACAAATGTTATCATATTCCAATTCTTCAATCATATTATGTAATATTTATAGAATGTCATTTGGCCCTCATTTGGTGCATATACTCCCACCAAATTATTATCTTCCCATGTAATATTATCTTTATTATTAATATTCTGCCCTCCTCATCTTTACATTTCTGTTTTGCTGAGATTCCTTCTTTGATATATATCACAATTCCTCTTTTTTTTTTTGAGATAGAGCTGTAAGCATATTCCACCATTTTATTACTGTCTCAGAGTACACTTTTAGTTTTCTGTGGGCAGTCATGTAGATGAGAAACAGCATGACTCAGAGTACAGCATCTTTGTGATGGAAATCAGACGTTATCTCTTGATTCATTGAAAAGGCAATTGAGTCATAGCTTGAACCTTCTTTTTTAGCTCTCAGTAGAACATAGGCCTATTCTATCGTGTAGTACCTATGGGGAAGGATTGGATGGGGGAAAATATAGGTTTGTGGCTCTTGTGTTGATACATAAGATGCTGTAGAACAGGGGTGTCAAACTAGATATCACTGAAGGCCACATCAGGGTTGTGTTAGACCTTGGGAGGCCTGGGGGCATGGCCAGCTCAACATCACTCATGTCAAGGGCCCTGTGATGGTCCAAGAACTCTGCCAGTGAAAACAAAGCTTGGGAGGGCCACATACTGTCCTCCAGAGCTCTGTTTTTGTTTGCAGAGGATTGCAGGAGGCTGTTGCAGCTGAAAATGGAGCTCAGGAGGGCAGCTCCATTTTCATTGGCAGAGGCATTGCTGGCCAGTCCTTTGCTGTTTCCAAGTTTGGCCCCACAGGCCGGATTTGGCTCACGGGCCTTGAGTTTGACATCCCACCTGTAGAATATTTCATTGAACAGACAGTTTGTAAATATCCACAAAACATCATAGGGGGGAAGGGCAATATAGGAAGAAGAATAAATTATATCAGCCTAGTTCTTTTTTAAATACCATGGCAGTGTAAGATTTTCAAATTAAATTCATGAATTAAAATAAGATTGACATATTGGTAAAGACTTAAAGGAAGAGGCTTTGAGTCAAAAGGGATGAATTCAACAAGATAAGAACCTTCATGGTTTTTCTTCAAAGTTCCTTCTTTTCAACACCTTGATCACAGCCCTGTGGATATCCTTATTCCGCAAAGTGTAAATGATGGGGTTAAGCAGGGGCGTGATCACAAGGTACAGAACTGCAACCTTTTTGTTCTTATCAGGAGATGAACTTGAATGGGGTCTTATATATATAGACATGATGGTTCCATAGAACAAGGTGACCACAACAAGGTGGGAGCCACAGGTGGAGAAAACCTTATAACGCCCCGCAACTGACTGCATTTGAAAAATTGAATGCAGGATGCAACAATAGGAACACAAGATAACTGAAAAGGGAACCAGAACTACAACTACTGATAAACCATTAAGTATGCCTCTGGTGCGGTTTACATCATCACATGCAAGAGCTAGCAAAAAACGCAGCTCGCAGAAAAAGTGGTTAATGTGATTGGGACCACAGAAGGAATGACGAAAGATGCAAACAATGGTGACCATTGAGACGAGGCAGCCTATGATCCAGCAGGAGATGGCAAGCAGATGTTGGTGCTTTCTGTTCATGGCAGAGGCATATCTCAAGGGGTTGCAGATGGCCAAGTAGCGATCATAAGCCATGACACCCAACAGCAAACATTCAGTACTGCCCAAGCTCAGAGCACTGCCTCCCTGTAAGATGCAACCTATCAAGGAAACTACTCCTTTTCCAGCCAAGAGGTGTGCTAAAGTCTGAGGCAAAGAGCTAGTGACATACGCTATGTCCAAGCTTGCAAGGTGGCTGAGAAAGAAGTACATAGGTGTGTGCAGTTGAGCATCCATGTGCACCAATATGATTATTAGCAGGTTGCCCAAAACTGTGAGCAAGTACATTATTAGGAAAACCATAAATAACACAATGCTTTGATTTTGATGAGAGGTGAGTCCCAAAAGGATGAACCCTGTTTCTGAAGTGAAGTTCTCAGCATCCATCTTGGCATTCTGCCTACAGAGCAGAGATAACGTTGGACAATGAGTTTAAATGTAAAACACGGATAGGGAAGAGGAAGAGAAATCTGTACACCCACTCCTCCCACTTGTGACTGTATGACTGTAACTTTGTTGCTTGTATCCTTGCAATTTTGACTGATATTAATTGTTTCCTGGTATGATTTGATTGCTTATTGTACCGTATGACTGTCTCTGGGTGTTGTGCCTTGTGGTTCTTGACGAGTGTATCTTGTCTTTTTATGTACACTGAGAGCATATGCACCAAAGACAAATTCCTTGTGTGTCCAATCTTTATTGACCAATACAGAATTCTGTTCTATTCTATTCTATTCTATTCTATTCTATTCTATTCTATTCTATTCTATTCTATTCTATTCTATTCTATTCTGACACAATGTCAGCTAAGAAATCTTAATTTACAATGCATCTATTTGGATTGTACCCTTTGATTAGTACAGAATAGAACTTTTTGGCTGCTCTAAATGAGATATAGATTCTTGGAACCTAATAGAAATAGAGCCATAGCTGGTCTTGGAAGTCAAAGAAACATCGTGGGGGAAAAGAGAGAGACACAGAGAGAAAGAGAAAGAGAGAGAGAGAGTGTCAGACAGACAGACAAACAGACAGACAGATAGAAACAGATTGTCTTTGATTGCCAAGAAAATGGTATCAGTTAAATCCACAGGAGCTGAAGTCAACTTCAAAAATACTTTACCTTAATGAAGCAATTATTCAGGACCTGAAGAGAAGTGGGAAGATGTGATCTTCCTTCTTTAATATGAGAGGAACTTTTATCAACTAGTGGCCCACTTAAGGGAAATTACTCCACTCCCCTTGGTCCTCTTCAGTACATCATTATAAATGTTTTGCTCCTTCTTTAAATCACATAATTAATGTTATGAGGTATAAAGAAAATATTATTTTACCTCATCAATTTGTGTTAAATTTGTTGCAATGAGCTGGTTTCCAAGTAAGAATGGATAATGAATAATTTAGGAATTCAGTGAATTAAAGGAGAATACAGATATGGACAGATGTTGGGCTTCTGGTACTTTATTTACCTAAATCAAATATGACCATTTAGAATGATTGTTCTGGTAATGTGGACTAAATAGGAGGGAAAATATGTTCATTACTAAATGTTCAGTCACACTAATATGATTTTTCAATTTTCATGAGAGTTCCTTCAGGAGAAAATTCTCCATGGTTGTCAGGTGTGAGGAACCAGAACTACTTGTTAAGAGTCTTAAAAACAGAAATTTTATTGCTACACAATCATGGTCCAAGAATCTCACCACAATGATTGCATTCCCTTGGGAACACCAAAGTAAGTCTAAATGACTTAGATGAGGGAACTGGCAGGAATAGCCAACACCCCAGAAGTCAAGATCAAGATCAAAAAGATCTTGGCAGACTTGAACAATGGGCCCTATCCAACAAAATGAATTTCAATGTGGAGAAAAGCAAAGTTTTACATTTAGACAGGAAAAATCAAAGGCACAAGTACAGATTAGGTGAGACCTGGCTCAAAAATCATAACTGTGAAAGGAACCTTGGAGTTTTAGTGGACGATCACCTGAATATGAGCCGGCAGTGTGCAGCGGCAGCAAAAAAAAGCTAATAAAATCCTGGGTTGTATAAACAGAGGCATAGAATGAAGATGATCTCAAGTATTAGTCATGCTTTTTAAAACTTTTTAAAATATAGGGACACAGTGGCTCAGTGGCTATGACACTGAGCTTGTCAATTGGAATGTCGGCAGTTCAGCAGTTGAATCCCTAGTGACAGGGTGAGCTCGCATTACTTGTCCCAGTTTCAGCCAACCTAGTAGTTTGAAAGCATGTAAAAATTGGAAGTAGAAAAATAGGGACCACCTTTGATTGGAAGGTAACAGCGTTCCATGTGCCTTTGGTGTTTAGACATGCCGGCCACATGACCATGGAGACATCTTTGGACAGCGCTGGCTCTTTGGCTTTGAAACAGAGATGAGCACCGCCCCCTAGAGTTGGGAATGACTTGCACATTTGTGTGAGGAGAACCTTTACCTTTACCTGAAGACTACACATGGAACACTGCAACAAATTTTGTTCACCATACTGCAAAAAAGATGTTGAGACTTTAGAAAAAGTTCAGAGAAGAGCAACTAAGATGATCAAAAGCCTGGAGACTAAAACATGTGAAGAATGGCTGCAGGAGGGGTGTGGCTAGTCTAAAGAAAAGAAGAATTAGGGGTGACATGAAAGCAGTCCTTGAGGGGTTGCCACAAAGAATAGGGGCTCAAAATATTCTCCAAAGCACTGGAGGGCAGGACAAGAAACAATGGATGGAAACTAATCAAAGAGAGAAGCAATCTGGAATTAAGGAGAAGCTTCTTAACAGTGGGAGGACAATTAACCAGTGGAACAGCTTGCCTCCAGATCATAGGTGCTCTACCACTTGATGTTTTTAAGAAGAGTCTAGACAGTCACTTGTCTAAAATATAGGACCTCCTACTTGAGGAGAAGACCTCCATCTCATTCATTCTATTATAAACTAAGGCTTCCAGGATTCTGGGGGAGGAGTGACTTGTGCTACTCACTGCAGTGCAACAACTCTAAACTTAGATCCCTCTTGACCTCTCCCTCCTGTCTAGCTGGAGATTCCACCACAATGATTAGACCTTTATGAAGTCACTTATGGAAGGCAAGACATCTAGAGTACCTTTGATGACTAATTCTTAGATGTTCCAGAATAAATAATAAGAGCCTGGTGACGCAACAGACTAAAGCACTGTTATTAAAATTCATTAACATTCAGCTGCCTGCAATTACTGCAAGTTCAAATCTCACCAGCTCGAGGTTGACTCAGCCTTCCATCCTTTCTAAGGTAGGTAAAATGAGGACCCAGATTGTGGGGGCAATAAGATGACTTTGTATAAATATACAAAAGTATGAAGGCTATTGCTTAATGCACTGTAAGCCGCCCTGAGTCTTCGGAGAAGGGCGGCATATAAATCAAATTTAAAATAACAACAACAACAACAACAACAACAACAACAATAATAATAAGCCATGGAAAAAAGATACACCTAAGAAATAGGAAGATGAAGCCTATGAGTTCTATTATTCCTTATTCCCACACATTCTACTCTTCAGAGGGTTGATTAGAAGGGGTCGGAGGAATGTTTTACATGGTGCTTTTTAGTTACTTCCTGTTGTTGAACTGTAAGAAGAGTTGCTTTTCAATTAGCACTACAGAGAGTCTTGGAATTCCAATTTTACTTAATATGAGCCACGGTGGTGCAGTGGTTAGAGTGCAGTACTGCAGGCTGCTTCTGCTGACTGCCAGGGGCCTGCAATTTGGCAGTTCAAATCCCACCAGGCTCAAGGTTGACTCAGCCTTCCATCCTTCCGAGGTGGGTAAAATGAGGACCCAGTTTGTGGGGGCAATAAGCTGACTTTGTATAAATATACAAAAAGTATGAAGGCTATTGCTTAACGCATTGTAAGCCGCCCTGAGTCTCCGGAGAAGGGTGGCATATAAATCAATTTTTTTTTAAAAAAAAATACTGTATAACAATACTGGGCAGAAAAATTCTAGCTAGACAATATCAGCAAATAGCCCGAGCCTGTAAAGATGAAGTGAGGAAATCTAAGGCTCACAATGAACAAAGGCTTGTGGCAAAAGTAAAAAATAACAAAAAAATGCTTCTTCCAACATGTTAAAAACAAGAAAAAAGTCAAGGAAACAATTGGTCCATTGCTGGGATAAAGTGGCAAGAAGGTGACAAGCAACAGGGTGAAAGCAGAACTACTTAACTATTTTTTTGCACCTGTCTTTACACAAAGGAAAAAAAAACAGTCCAACCAATCAAAAACAGCACCACAAAAACAGATTACGAACATAAGTTAAAATAGGGAAGAAAATGGTAAGTGAGCACCTGTCTACTCTAGATGAGTTCAAATCACCAGGACCAGATGAACTACACCCCAAGTTTCTGAAGAAACTGGCAGATGAGATCTCAGAACCACTGAACTATATCTTTCAAAGATCCTGGAGCACAGGGGTACTGCCAGAGAATTGGAAAAGAGTTGGTGTAATTCCCTTCTTCAAAAAAGGAAAAAAAAATAGATCCAGGAATCTACAGACCTATCAGCCTGACCTCAATACCAGGGAAGATTCTGGAAAAGATCATCAAACAACGAATCACCGAACACCAAGAAGCAAACCAAGTAATAACCAAAAGCCATCACGGGTTTGTCAAAAACAGATCATGCCAGACTAATCTTATTGCATTCTTTGACAAAGTGACAAAATTAATGGACCAGAGGAATGCTGTCGATATAATTTACTTGGACTTCAGTAAAGCATTTGATAAAGTAGATCATAACCTACTACTAGATAAAGTAGAAAGATGTGGGTTAGACAGCATCACCACCAGATGGATTCTTAACTGGCTGACCAACTGCACTCAATGTGTAGTCCTCAATGGAACTGCATCTACATGGAGGGAAGTATGCAGTGGAGTACCCCAGGGCTCTGTTTTAGGCCCAGTGCTCTTCAACATCTTCATCAATGACTTGGATGAGGGGATAAGCTGGGAACTCATCAAATTTGCAGATGACATCAAGCTGGCAGAAATAGCCAACACTCCAGAAGATAGGCTCAAGATGCAGAAGGATCTTGACAGACTTGAACATTGGACACTAAATAACAAAATGAAATTCAACAGTAAAAAAAGTAAGGTTCTACATTTAGGGAAGAAAAACAAAATGCACAGGTACCATATATGTGATAACTTGCTCAATAGTAGTAACTGTGATAGGGATCTTGGAGTCCTAGTGGACAACCATTTAGATATGAGCCAGCAGTGTGCAGCAGCTGCCAAAAGAGCCAATACAGTTCTGGGCTGCATAAATAGAGGGATAGAATCAAGATCATGTGAAGAGTTAATATCACTTTATAATGCCTTGGTAAGGCCACACTTGGAATATTGCATTCAGTTTTGGTCACCATGATATAAAAAATATGTTGAGACTCTAGAAAGAGTGCAGAGAAGAGCAACAAAGATGATTAGGGGACTGGAGGCTAAAACATATGAAGAATGGTTGCAGGAACTGGGTATGTCTAGTTTAATGAAGAGAAAGACTAGGAGAGACATGATGGCAGTGTTCCAATATCTCAAGGGTTGTCACAAAAAAGAGGGAGTCAAACTATTCTTCAAAGCACCTGAGGGTAGAACAAGAAGCAATTGGTGGAAACTCATCAAGGAGAGAAGCAATTTAGAACTAAGGAGAAATTTCCTGACAGTTAGAACAATCAATAAGTGGAACAACTTGCCTCCAGAAGTTGTGAATGCTCCAAGACTGGAAGTTTTTAAGAAGATGTTGGATAACCATTTGTCTGAAGTGCTGTAGGGTTTCCTGCCTGGGCAGGGGGTTGGACTAGAAGACCTCCAGGTCCCTTCCAACTCTGTTATTCTATTCTATTCTATTCTATTCTATTCTATTCTATTCTATTCTAAAGAGAAATATTTCTTCATTATTATTTGAGATCTATTAATTGTGGATTTCGAAACCCCCAAAAAACCCTCACACTTCACAGAAACCAATATTGTTAATCAAATTATGTATGTGATATACCAGAAAAGTTACCTTTGATTCAATTTGGGAATAAATGATCATTTTTGCAAAATGTAATAGGCAATAATTTTTATGTTTACCACAGGATGTACAAATGTTTCTGGACTTGTTAGATTATTTTAATAACTTTGCGTTTATATAAGATAAATATCATTTTAAAATATTGTGGTCTTTGTCCAGCATTTACTCAAAATTGTGTATTTTTTTAAAAAAAGAAATAAAGAAAATTAAAAAAATAATTTCATTTTTAACTGAAAATACAAAATCATAAAGAAAAAAAATGATTATTTTATTAATTTATTTTATTAAATTTCTTGACCATCCATCTAAGCATAGGGTAGCTCTGGGCAGTTTACAATACAAATATTTACAATATACAACATAACATTATTTTGTTTTCTTGCATACACATTATGTCAGTCAAAGGACTCCTTTCCAGGTACCGATCAAGTTAGGATGAGAGAAGTCTGCATAATACATATTAAAGAATACCACCTAAATATAGACTTCTACGGTATTAAAAGGGATAAAGGTTAAACTCTTTGGAAATTATGAATAGAATAGAATAAGCCATGGAACACAGCAGCATCTTTCCAACCTCCAAAGACTGTTTGAATTGGAGGTAAATCAATTTCTGCTCCAGAAGGTAATGGACTCCCCTTTATGTAGATTGATTAAGACAACCTGAGTTACTACTGTGAAATATACTTTGGCTTCCTTGCTTTTAACAGTGGACAGGAAAAGTTCAAAGTCGCCTTCCATCTCAATGTTCCCATTTTAGCAGACTTGATGAAGTACACAGATACTGATAGAAGAAGTTAGTTCTCCGATTTCACATCCCTTTCCCTTAACATGCCAGCCTGCCTGCTCCAGCCATATTGTCTTGCAATGTTCTGCCTCCGATACTGGTCAGCAAAAACTTTTCATAAATTTGGGAAGATCCCTAATTAATAATGTCAGGAAACAGATTATTTCAAAGATGAATTCTAAAATATCCTTCAGTGAAGGAGGTGAGATTAGATAACCCCTGGGCTTTTATGAACTAACTGCTTGAGTTTTAGATGGCCCCAATTTAAATTTACATTTTGAGCATACAATGGTTTTCATTGCAAAACTATATGTCTATGAGCATATGCAGCAAAATTGTGTGAGTGTACCTTTTATATTGTAATTCAGACCGTATTGTTAATTTTTGGTGTCATTGAATTTGGTTATAAATCTTCCTCACTTTCTTTGTCATTATCTTTTTTCATTTCCAGAGTAAAACTTATATTGCCTATATGGCAAATTTTAGACAAAGGCTTCTATTGTAATTCCTATTTAGCATTTCCCAGGATTATCTTTCAGAAACAATATTTTCATCACGCTTTAGGGAGTATATGTTAGACAGTACAATATTACTATAGCTGATACAATGTAGAGCTACCAGTTTTAATCCATTAGGATTAGATTGCAGTGAGTGATGAAAAGGGTACAACTTTTGCAGTGCTATGTAATTTTATCGTGAATTTGAACCAAATTAAGAACATTTGCCTGAAAAATTCTCTTAGTATTGTCCCACTTTTCTTACTCTTTCAAAGTACTAAGCTTTTCTGCAGTAGCTTTCCAGTAATTAAAACAGATGGAGCTTTCGTAACTTTGTGTTCCAAGTCTTTCTTTGAACAAAGTTAGAGGAATCAGAGTTAAATTGCATTTCATTCAATTGATAATCACTTCTGATGTTTCAGAAAACTTTTCAGAAATAAACTGCTGAATTATTTTAGTGGCATATTGATAGTGACTTTAAGGAAGAGTCAAAAGAGATGAATTCAACAAGATAAGAATCTTCATGGTTTTTCTTCCAAGTTCCTTCTTTTCAACACCTTGATCACAGCCCTGTGGATATCCTTATTCCGCAAAGTGTAAATGATGGGGTTAAGCAGAGGAGTGACCACAAGATACAGAATTGCAACCTTTTTGTTCTTATCAGGAGATGAGCTTGACTGGGGGATTATGTATATAGACATGATGGTACCATAGAACAAGCTAACCACAGCAAGGTGGGAGCCACAAGTGGAGAAAACCTTATAACGCCCCGCAACTGACTGCATTTGAAAAATTGAATGCACGATGCAGCAATAGGAAGACAAGATAATTGAAAAGGGAACCAGAACTGCAAATACTGATAGACCATTAATTATGTCTTTGGTGCGGTTTACATCATCACATGCAAGATCTAGCAAAAAACGCACCTCACAGAAAAAGTGGTTAATTTGATTGGGACCACAAAAGGAATGACGAAAGATTAAAACAATAGTGACCATTGAGAGGAGGCTGCCTATGATCCAGCAGGATGTTGCAAGGAGATGTTGGTGCTTCCTGTCCATGGAAGAGGCATATCTCAAGGGGTTGCAGATGGCCAAGTAGCGATCATAAGCCATGACACCCAATAACAAACATTCAGTACAGGCCAAGCTCAGAGCAGTGCCTCCCTGTAAGATGCAACCTATCGAGGAAACCACTCCTTTTCCAGCCACGAGGTGGGCTAAAGTCTGAGGCAAAGAGCAAGTGACATACACTATGTCCAAGCTTGCAAGGTGGCTGAGAAAGAAGTACATAGGTGTGTGCAGTTGAGCATCAATGTGTACCAATATGATGATTAGCAGGTT
The DNA here is from genome assembly GCA_012654045.1 of Ptyas mucosa. Lineage (NCBI taxonomy): Eukaryota > Metazoa > Chordata > Lepidosauria > Squamata > Colubridae > Ptyas > Ptyas mucosa. The sequence continues at coordinate 208,553 of WNWU01013751.1, forward strand.
ACCCAAAACTGTGAGCAAGTACATTATTAGGAAGACCACAAATAGCACAATGCGTTGATTTCGATGAGAGGTGAGTCCCAAAAGGATGAACCCTGTTTCTGAAGTGAAGTTCTCAGCACCCATCTTGGCATTCTGTCTACAGAGCAGAGATAACAATGAGCTTAAATGCAAAACACAGGTAGGGAAGAGAAAGAAAAATCTGTACATTCACTATAACCCTAAATCACCTGAGAAATCTTGATTTACAATGCATCTATCTGGATTCCACCTTTTGATTAGTACGGAACAGTACCAAAGACATTGTCAACAGATTACCTTAATGAAGCAATTATTCAGACCTGAAGAGAAGTGGGAATATGTTATCCTCCTTCTATATTGTAAGAAGAGCTTTCATCTACTAGAAATCCACTTAATGATAATAATTTATTTCCCCTTGATCCTCTTCAGCAAATCATTATAAATGTTTTCCTCTTTGTTTAAACCTCTTAATTAATGTAATGGGGTTTAAAGAAAATAAATCTTCACCTAATCAATTTGTATTAAATCTTTGGGGTTGCTATGAGCTGGTTTCCAAGTAAATATGGATGATGAAAAGTTTTTGAAATTCAAAATTAAGAACATTAATTAAGAGGGGAATACAAATATGGACAAATGTTGGGCTTCTGATATTATATTTACCTAAATCAAATATGACAATTTAGAATGGTTGTCCTGGTAATGTGGACTAAATAGGAGGGAAAATATATGTTTGTTACTAAACGTTCAGTCACACTAAGATGATTTTTTTTTCATTTTCATGAGATGTCCCTCAGAAAAATAGAAATAAAATAGAAACTTTATTGCTATAAAATCATGTTACAAGATTCTCATCACAATGGCTGAATTCCTGTGGGAATGACACATTAAGGCTTCAAGGATTCTGGGGGAGGGACCAGCTTGTGCTGATCATTGCAGTGCAACAATTCTAAACTTGGGCTCCTCTTGATCTCTCCCTCCTGTCTAGCTGGAGATTCCACACCACAATGATTAGAGCTTGATGAAGTCACACTTTTGGAAGGCAAGACATCTAGAGTACCATTGATTAATAATTATTAGATGTTCCAGAATAAATTATAAACCACGGAGAAAGAGACAGCCCTAAGAAATAGGAAGTTCATGCCTATGAGTTCTAATATTCCTTATTCTCACCCATTCTACTCTTCAGAGGGTTGATTAGAAGGGGTTGGAGGTACATTCTACATGGTGCTTTTTAGATGCTCCCTGTTGTTGAACTGTGAGACGAGTTGCTTTTCAATTGGCAGTACAAAGGATCACAGAATTCCAGTTTTACTTAATATACTTGGCAGAAAATTTTAACCTGACAATATTTCCTCAGTATTGACACTTTTAACTGTAGTTTTTGAAGCTTAAAAAATCCTCAAACTTCACAGATACCTTTATTGTCAATCAAATTATTAACTTGGCAGATGCAAATAACATTCTGATCAATGGTGGGTTTTTCAAAATTTTTTACTATCAGTTCTGTGGGTGTGGCCTGGTGGGTGTGGCATAGTGGGCATGGCAGGGGAAGGATACTGTAAAATCTCCATTCCCACCCCAAACCAGTGGAAGATTACTGCAAAATCCCCATTTCCTCCCGATCAGCTGGGACTTGGGAGGCAGAGAATAGATGGGGGTGGGGCCAGTCAGAATTTTTACTACCAGTTCTCCGAACTACTCAAAATTTCTGCTACCATTTCTCCAGAACTGGTCAGGACCTGCTGAAATTCACCTTTGATTCTCATCTCTTGTCTAAGTATTCATAACATTTTTCCAAGATTTATATACAAAAGTTGCTCCTTAGCCAAAACTCCTGTAATCTGAAACAAAGAAAGAGAAATGATTTTACGTGATGTACCAAAAAAGTTAAATATAGATACAGATACAGATTAGATACAGATTAACAGAGTTGGAAGGGACCTTGTAGGTCCTCTAGTCCAACACCCCCCCCCCGAAGCGGGAGACCCTACACCATTTCTGATATATGGCAGTCCAACCTCTTCTTGAAAGTCCAGTGATGAAGCTTCCACAACTTCTGAAGGCAGTGCCTGTTCTATTGGTTGATTGTTCTTGCTGTCAGAAAATTTCTCCTTATTTCCAGGTTGAATCTCTCCTTGTTTAGTTTTCATCCATTATTCCTTGTCTGGCCTTCAGGTGCTTTGGAAAATAATTTGACCTCTTCCTCTCTGTGGCAACCCACAAATATTAGAACACTGCTATCATGTCTCCCCTGGTCCTCCTCTTCTCTAGAGTAGCCATGCCCAGTTCCTACAAATGTTGTTCATTTGTTTTAGTCTCCAGTCCTCTAATCATCCTGTTTACTCTTCTCTGCACTTTTTCTAGAGTCTCAACATCTTTTTTATTACCTTTAAATTAAATTTAAATTTAAATTAAGTTACCTTTAATTCAGTTTGGGATTAAATAACCCTTTTTGCAAAACATAATAGGCCAATATTTTTTATATTTACAACAGGATGTAAAAATGTTGCTGGTGTCTTGACTTGATAGATGCTTTTAATAAGTTTTTTATAAAATAAATATCATTTTAAAATATAGTGGTCTTTGTCCAGCATTTAGTCAAAGTCAAGTATTTTTTTTAAAAAAAGAAATAAAAAAAAATTAAATTATAAAAACACAATCATAAAAAATGTTTATTTTATTTATTTATTTTATTAAATTTCTTGACCACCCATCTTACCCTAAGGCCCTAAGGTAACTGTTTACAATACAAATATTTACAATATACAACATAACATTATTTTGTTTTCTTATGTACACATTATGTCAGTCAAAGGACTCCTTCCCAACAACTGTTCAAGTTAGGATGAAGGAATTTCTGCATAATGCATATTTTAAAAAATCACCTTATTATATATTTCTACAGGCTATCGATTGAGAAAAGGGACATCATCAAAGCTTAAGCTCTTTGGAAATTATGAATAGGATAGAATAAGCCATAGGAACACAGCAGCATCTTTCCAACCTCCAAACACTTCTCCCTGTTAGACTTGGATGGAAAGCAATTCCTGCTCTAGAAGGTGATGGATTCTTCTTTGTTATAGATTGAATAACACAAACTGGATTGCTACTATGGAATATACTTTGGATTCTTAGCTTTTAATAGTGGGCAGGAGAAGTTCAAATTCACCTTCCATCTCAATGTTCCCATTTCAACAGACTCGATGAAGTACAGAGATGCTGATAGAAGAAGTTAGTCCTCCAATTTCCCATTCGTTTCCCTTAACATGCCAGCCTGCCTGCTCCAGCCATATTGTCTTCCAATGTTCTGCCTCCGATACTGTTCAGCAAAAACTTTCCATAAATTTGGGAAGATCCCTGATTGAGAATGTCAGGAAGCAGAAGATTTAGAAGATGAATTCTAAAATCTCCCTCAGTGAAGAAGGTGAGATGAGATAACAACTGGGCCTTTATGAACTAACTGCTTGAGTTTTAGATGGTTCCAATTTATATCTTACATTTTGGGTACACAAAGATTTTAAGTGCAGAAGTATATGTCTATGAGCATACACAGCAAAATTGTGTGAGTGTATCTTTTATATTATATTTCAGGACAGTGTTGTTAATTTTTTGTGCGGTTGAATATTGGAGTAGGATTCATATTTTAATACAGAATATTCATAAAGTGAAGATAAAGATGAAACTAGAAACTTTTTTCAAGTCTGGAAAAAGACTTGGAAAAAGTAGAACTTTGATCATATGTTTGTATGTATGTATGTATGTATGTATGTATGTATGTATGTATGTATTGATTTCCACTATGGACGAATGGCTACAGAAGCTGATAGAGTTAGCAGAAATGGTTAGATTGACCACTTTGATCCAAGAAAATAATATAAGTACTTTTGTTGCTACATGGAAACCACTTCTGGAATTTCTGCTTGAGGTGGGGAAAAATGAAACTTTGATTTTGGGTTTTACTGACTTGATTCATTTCTTGTTCTAGAAATAGCTAGTTTATACAGTAGTGACCAAAATTGTGAAAACATTTTGGGAAAAGTGTATTTTTGAGGTTTGATGGCTAATAACACCACTTTTTTTGGGGGGGGGGGGAATTCAAGATAATCATATTCCACTACTAGAATGACCTGGGAATAGTCCAGACCTTAACCCAATTGAAAATCTATGGAGCCGACTAAAGAAACTCGTTAGTCAGAAGCGATCCAGCAATAAAACCCAGTTAATAGAAGAAATCATTCAATCTTGGTTTCACATTATAACAGCTGCAGAACTAAAAGTCTTGGTTCACTCCATGGGAAGACATTGTAAGGCCATAATACATGCTAAAGGTTACCCAACTATGTATTAACTAATGTGATAGTTTTCGTATATCTCATTTTTTCTATGTGTTTCACTTTTCTTCTTTATAGTGTAACTGCTATTCTAATAGCAAATCCTTCATAAAAGTTATTGCATCACATTCTTGATTAAATGATCTTTCCATTGATATATAATTTTATGGTACTACTCCAAAACAAAACTGGTGTTATTAGCTAGTTTTAGAAAATACACTTTTCCCAAAAGGTTTCCACAATTTTGGCCACTACTGTACAATTATGGAAAAGTAAAAAGTTGAGGTTCGATGGTAATACTTTATTCTACTGCAACAGAGAAGTTGGAAGTCAATTTCTCCTTCCCCTTTACACTGTGTCCTCTTATTTGCTTTTGTATTTTATTCTGTAATCTAATAAACTGTTATAAAATTTTAGGGGGTGAGGGAAGAATTTGGTTATAAATCTTCCTCACCTTCTTTGTCATTATCTATTTTCATTTCCAGAGTTAAACTGCTATTGATTTTAGACATAGGTTTCAACAGCTCCTATTGTAACTCCTATTCAGAATTTCCCAGGATTATATTTCACAAACAACATTTTCATCATATGTTAAGTAGCATAAATTAACAATACAACATTATTATTGCTGAAAAAGTGTAGGCCTACAATTTAAAACTGTTATATTAGCATTAGATTTCATTGAGTGATGAAAAAGGTACAATCTATGCACTGCTATGTCATTTTATTGTGAGTTTCAACCAAATTAAGAACATTTGCCTGGAAAATTCTCTTAATATTGTTCCATTTTCTTACCCTTTCAAAGTACTAAGCATTCTGTAGTAGCTTTTCTGCAGTAGCTTTTCAGTAATTAAAAGCTTTCTTAGTTTTTTGTTCCGAGATTTTCTTTGAAGAAGGTAGAGGCATCAGAGTTAAATTGCATTCCAGTCAATTGATAATCATGTCTGAAATTCAGAAAACTTTTCAGAAATAAACAGCTGAATTATACTAGTAAACATTGATAATGACTTCAAGGAAGAGGCTTTGAGTCAAAAGAGGTGAATTCAACAAGATAAGAATCTTCATTGTTTTTCTTCCAAGTTCCTTCTTTTCAACATCTTGACCACAGCCCTGTGGATATCCTTATTCCGCAAAGTGTAAATGATGGGGTTAAGCAGGGGAGTGACCACAAGATACAGAACTGCAATCTTTTTGTTCTTATCAGGAGATGAGCTCGAACGGGGGGTTATATATATAGACATGACGGTTCCATAAAACAAGGTGACCACAGCAAGGTGGGAACCACAGGTGGAGAAAACCTTATAACGTCCCGCAACTGACTGCATTTGAAAAACCGAATACAGGATGCAACTATAGGAACACAAGATAACCAAAAAGGGGATCAGTATCATAAATGCTGATAGACCATTAAGTATGGCTTTGGTTAGTTTTACATCACCACATGCAAGATCTAGCAAAAATTGCAGCTCACACATAAAATGGTTAATGTAATAGGAACCACAGAAGGAATGACGAAAGATGCAAGCAACATTGACTATGGAGAAGACACCACCTATGATCCAGCAGGATGTTGCAAGGAGATGTTGGTGCTTCCTATCCATGGCAGAGACATATCTCAAAGGGTTGCATATGGCCAAGTAGCGATCATAAGCCATGACACCCAACAGCAAACATTCGGTACTGCCCGTGAACAATCCACTGGAACCCTGCAGCATGCAACGTGTCAAGGAAAGCACTCCATTTCCAGCCAAGAGGTGGGCTAAAGTCTGAGGCAAAGAGCAAGTGACATAAGCTATGTCCAGGCTTGCGAGATGGCTGAGAAAGAAGTACATAGGTGTGTGCAGTTGAGCATCCCTGTGTACCAATATGATGATCAGCAGGTTACCCAAAACTGTGAGCAAGTACATTGTTAGGAAGATCACAAATAGAATAATTCGTTGATTTCGATGAGATGTGAGTCCCAAGAGGATGAATCCTGTTTCTGAAGTGAAGTTCTCAGCGCCCATCATGGCATTCTGCCTATAGACTAGAGATAATAATGGACAATGAGTTTAAATGCAAAACGCGGATAGGGAAGAAGAAGAACAATCTGTACATCCACTATAACACAAATCCCCAAAACTTTAACCTTAGACTGTCTACTGTAGACCTCACCCCATTCCTAAGAGGTCTGTAACGGGAGTGCATAAGTGCACCGGCATGCCTACCATCCCTGTCCTAATATTTTCTTTTATTCATATCCTTTTCATGTATTTATAATTATGTGTACACTTATATCTGTCATAAAATACATGTTTGACGAAATACAATGAATTAAATAAAAAACAAAGTCAGCTGAGAAATCTTGATTCCCAATGCATCTGTCTGGATTCTACCTTTTGATTAGTACAGAACAGGACCAAAGACATTGTCAACAGATGACCAGAATGTGTTGCATTTCCCAGATAATGAATCAATTCGTATCTCAGGACTGCCATTATGAAACCTGAATTTTGGTATGATTCACACATAACTTATCATCCAGAAGAAATCAATGCACTAAGAAAAACTGGAATTTCTGCCTAATACCTGAGGAGGGCTATAGATCATTTTTGGTAAAAGTGACAAACATCACATGGAAGGACAGTAAGGGGTGATACGACACAATGTGTGACACAGAATGAATATACTGTATGTCCTTAAGTAGCTTTGTAAGAAGTCCTTTGTCCATTGGGAAAGAATGCAGCCAGGGTCCTCTTCATTCAAAGTTACCAATAACTTAGAAACTTAGAAACTGCTAACCCATAACAATCATTTCAATGTTCTCAAAATCTTTTCAATAGTTATTTTACATTATAAACTAAGGAGATTGTTATTTATGCACTATTTAGATTGTCTTGTGACCGTATAGGGATCATAGATGTCTAAGGTCTATTCAATAGACCCTAATATTAAGCTTAAATTATGGTGACAATATCTCAAGGGGATCTGAAATGATAACATTTGTTTATATTTAGGTAGACATCATTCACTGGAAATTATATGAACAGCTACCCCACGACTTGCTTTTGGAACCTTTTTGCTGTTGTACATGAGATGTATTCTCCTGGTAACCTAATAGAAATGGTGCCATAGCCAGACTGTGAAGTCAAAGCAATATCTTGAAATGAGAGAGGGGGGGGGGGGGGGGGGGGAGAGAGATGATCGCCACGATGTAAAAAAGATGTGGAGGCTCTAGAAAGAGTGCAGAGAAGAGCAACAAAGATGATTAGGGGACTGGAGGCTACAACATATGTAGAACGGTTGCAGGAACTGGATATGTCTAGTTTAATGAAAAGATGGACTAGGAGAGACATGATAGCAGTGTTCCAATGTCTCAAGGGCTGCCACAAAGAAGAGGGAGTCAAGCTATTCTCCAATGGGTGGAAACTAATCAAGGAGAGAAGAAGCTTAGCACTAAGGAGAAATTTCCTGACAGTTAGAACAATTAATTAGTAGAACAACTTGCCTCCAGAAGTTGTGAATGCTCAAACACTGGAAGTTTTTAAAAAGATGTTGGATAACCATTTGTCTGAAGTGCTGTAGGGTTTCCTGCCTAAGCAAGGGTTAAAGACCTCCAAGGTACCTTCCAACTCTGTTATTCTATTCTATTCTATATTGTCTTTGATTGGCAACAATATGATGTCAGTTAAATCCACAGGAGCAGAATTGAACTTGAAACATACTTTACCTTTATGAAGCAATTCTTTAGGACCTGAAGAGAAGTGGGAACATGTTATTTTTCTTCATTAATATAAGGGGAGCTTTTATCAACTAGAAGCCCACATAATGGAAATTATTCATTTCCCTCTTCAGTAAATCATTATAAATGTTTTGCTCCTTCTTTGAACCGCTTAATTAATGTTATGGGATTTAAAGAAAATAAATCTTCACCTAATCAATTTGTGTTAAATCTTTGGGGTTGCTATGAGCTGGTTTCCAAGTAAATATGGATGATGAAAAGTTTTTGAAATTCAAAATTAAGAACATTAATTAAGAGGGGAATACAGATATGGACAAATGTTGGGCTTCTGATATTATATTTACCTAAATCAAATATGACAATTTAGAATGGTTGTCCTGGTAATGTGGACTAAATAGGAGGGAAAATATATGTTTGTTACTAAACGTTCAGTCACACTAAGATGATTTTTTTTCATTTTCAGGAGATGTCCCTCAGAAAAATAGAAATAAAATAGAAACTTTATTGCTATAAAATCATGTTACAAGATTCTCATCACAATGGCTGAATTCCTGTGGGAATGACACATTAAGGCTTCAAGGATTCTGGGGGAGGGACCAGCTTGTGCTGCTCATTGCAGTGCAACAATTCTAAACTTGGCCCCCTCTTGATCTCTCCCTCCTGTCTAGCTGGAGATTCCACACCACAATGATTAGAGCTTGATGAAGTCACACTTTTGGAAGGCAAGACATCTAGAGTACCATTGATTAATAATTATTAGATGTTCCAGAATAAACGATAAGCCATGGTGAAAGGAATATCCCTAAGTAATAGGAAGTTCACGCCTATGAGTTCTACTATTCCTTATTCTCACCCATTCTACTCTTCAGAGGGTTGGAGGAACATTCTACATGGTGCTTTTTAGTTACTCCCTCTTGTTGAACTGTGAGAGGAGTTGCTTTTCTATTGGCACTACAAAGGATCATGGAATTTCCAGTTTTGTTTAATATACTAGCCAGGAAAATTTTAACCAGACAATATTTTTTCATTATTATTTGAGATCTTTTAATTGTAGATTTTGAAACTCAAAACACTTTAAACTTCATAGATACCAATATTGTCAATCAAATTATTAACTTGGCAGATGCAATTTTGCAAAACATAATAGGCCAATATTTTATATGTTTACTACAGCATGTACAAATGTTGTTGGACTTGTTAGAGTCCTTTAATTATTATTATTATTATTTATTAAATTTATATACCGCCCTTCTCCTACTGGACTCAGGACGGTGCACAGCCAAGTAAAAAACATACCAATACAAAATTTAAAAGAAATTTAAAAGAATTATACACTTTGGCTGAAAATGTTTAAGATCTTCCAATTAAAACCCATTATACAATTAAAAGTCTAATATCTCAAAAAAAAGGGGGGGGTTTATTCCAGCCCTGCTTGTTGGAAAAAAACCACGGGCATGGTGAAAAGCCCGGAGATCTGATATCCTTCTAATCTCCGGGGACAAGTCATTCCAGAGGGCAGGTGCTGCCACAGAGAAGGCCCTCCCCCTGGGGGTCGTCAGCCGACACTGCCTGGATGACGGCACCCTGACGGCACCCTGAGTCCCTCTCTGTGGGAGCGTACTGGCCAGTGGGAGGCTATTGGTGGCAGAAGGAGGTCCCGCCAATACCCAGGTCTGATGCCATGGAACGCTTTAAAGGTGATAACCAACACCTTGAAGTGCATCCGGAAGTCCACCGGGAGCCAATACAGCTCATGCAAGAGAGGTGTCACATGGGAGCACCCTGTTGCTCCAATAATCCCCCATGCAGCCGCATTTTGCACCAGTTGGAGCCTCCGGGTGCACCTCAAGGGGAGCCCCATGTAGAGAGCATTACAGTAGTCCAGGTGGGAGGTGACGAGTGCCTGAGTGACCGTGCGTAAGGAGTCCCGAACCAGAAAGGGACGCAACTGGCAGATCAGGTGAACCTGATGAAAAGCCGCCCTGGCCACGGCCGTCATATGCTCTTCTAAAGACAGCCGTGCATCCAGGAGGACACCCAAGTTGTGAGCCCTCTCCGTGGGAGCCAATAACTCACCCCCAATAGCCAGTGATGGCACCAGCTGGCTATATCGGGATGCAGGAAGCCACAGCCACTCGGTCTTGGAAGGGTTGAGTCAGAGCCTGTTATTCCCCATCCAGATCTGGGCGGCCTCCAAGCACTGGGACATCACTTCAAGGGCATCGTTGGGATGGCCTGGGGTGGAAATGTACAGCTGAGTATCATCAGCGTACTGATGGAATTCCACCCCAAAGCCACGGATGATATCACCCAGTGGCTTCACATAAATGTTGAAGAGAAGGAGCTAGAGGACCGATCCCTGTGGCACCCCACACACAAGGCGCCTTGGGGTCGACCTCTGCCCCCCTGCCAACACCGACTGCATCTGGTCAGAGAGATAGGAGGAGAACCACCGTAAAACGGTGCCCCCCACTCCCAGCCCCTCCAACTGGCGCAGCATGATACCATGGTCGATGGTATCAAAAGCCGCTGAGAGATCTAATAGGACCAGGATAGAAGAACAACCCCTATCCCGAGCCCTCCAGAGATCATCCACCAACGTGACCAATGCCGTTTCCCTTTATATGAAATAAATATCATTTTAAAATATTGTGGTCTTTGTCCAGCATTTAGTCAAAATCAAATATTTTTTTAAAAAATAAAATAAATAAAAATAAGAAATTAAATAATTTTATTTTTAATTAAATTAACTTTAACTATAAAAATGCAATCAGAAAAAAAATGTTTATTTTATTTATTTATTTTATTAAATTTCTTGACCACCCAACTACCCATAAGCTCTGGGCAGTTTACAATACAAATATTTACAAGATACAACATAACATTATTTTGTTTTCTTGCGTACATATTATGTCAGTCAAAGGACTCCTTCCCAGGTACCGATCAAGTTAGGATGAAAGAAGTCTGCATAATACATATTAAAGAATGCCCCCCTAAATATAGACTTCTATGGGCTATGTATTAAAAGTGATAAAGGTTAAGCTCCTTGGAAATTATGAATAGAATAGAATAAGCCATGGAAACACAGCAGCATCTTTCCAACCTCCAAAGACTGTTTGAATTGGAGGAAAATCAATTTCTGCTCCAGAAGGTGATGGACTCCTCTTCGTTATAGATTGATTAACACAATCTGGGTTGCTACTGTGAAATATATTCTGACTTCCTTGCTTTTAACAGTGGACAGGAGAAGTTCAAAGTCACCTTCCATCTCAATTTTTCCATTTCAACAGATTCTATGAAGTACACAGATGGTGATAGAAGTTAGTGCTCTGATTTCACATCCCTTTCCCTTAACATGCCAGCCTGCCTGCTCCAGCCATATTGTCTTGCAATATTCTGCCTCTGATACTGGTCAGCAAAATCTTTCCATAAATTTGGGAAGATCTCTAATTGAGAATGTCAGGAAGCAGAAGATTTAGAAGATGAATTTTAAAATCTCCCTCAGTGAAGAAGGTGAGACAAGATAACAACTGGGCCTTTATAAACTAACTGCTTGAGTTTTAGATGGTCCCAATTTAAATCTTACATTTTGAGCATACAAAGGTTTTAACTGCAGAGGTATTTGTCTATGATCATACACAGCAAAATTGTGTGAGTGTGCCTTTTATATTATAGTTCAGGACAGTATTGTTAAATGTGCGGTTGAATATTGGAGTAGCATTCATATTTTAATACAGAATATTCTTAAAGTGAAAATAAAGATAAAACTGGAAACTTTTCTTTTGGATTTAATGGAAAAAGACTTGGGGAAAAATTGGAACTTTTATCTTATATATATTGACGGCAGCAAGACTGCTATATGCACAAAAATGGAAGGATATTTTGATTTCTACCATAGACAAATGGCTACAGAAGCTGATGGAGTTGGCAGAAATGGTTAAATTGACCATTTTGATCAAAGAAAAGAATATGAATACTTTTGTTGCTACTTGGAAACCACTTCTGGACTTTCTGCTTGAGGTGGGAAAAAAATGAAATGTTGATTTTGGGTTTTATTGATTTGATTTACTTGTTGTTATAGAAATGGCTAGTTTATACAATTATGGAAAAGTAATGCTCCACTCCTCTGCTCACAATAGAATACCTTATGCAACGAGCTTGAAATTTTGGGCTTGGACAACCTGGAAGTATGCCACCTACAGTCTGACCTAAGCATAGTACACAAAAGTTTCTGCTACAATATTCTACCTGTCAATGACTACTTCAGCTTCAACCCCAATAATACATTATTGTCCACAATAGATACAAACTCAATGTAAACCGCTCCGAACTCGATTGCAGAAAATACGACTTCAGAGTGGTTAATGCCTCTACCTGACTCTGTTGTTACTGCCTCAAACCGCCATAGCTTAAACTTTAAACTGTCTCCCATTGACCTCACCCCATTCCTAAGAGGTCTGTAAAGAGGGCGTGCATAAGTACACCAGTGTGCCTACCATCCCTATCCTACTGAACCCATTTATTTGTACTCATTTCATGTGCTCATGTCCATGTTTATACTCATACCTGTTATCTCGTACATGTTTGACAAACTGGATGGATGGATGGATGGATGGATGGATGGATGGATGGATGAATAAATAAATAAATAAATAAATAATTTTGTGAGTTTCAACCAAATTAATAACATTTGCCTGAAGATGTCTCTTAATATCATCCCACTTTTTTTACCCTATCAGAATATGAAAGATTCTGCAATATCTTTGCTACAGCAGCTTTTCAAAAGAGATTGAGATTTCTTAATTTATTATTCCAAGCCTTTCTTTGGATAAAGTGACCAGATTCTGCGCACGTCTCTTCTCTACCATAGTTATGTTACATAACAAATGTGGCAAATCCTTTGCACTGCTTAGTCCTTTCCCTTTTAGCGTTTTAACCTACAACAGGCCACACAGTTTATGGATTGTAATTTTAGTGTAGTTAGACCATGTATAATTGACAGAATGAATTTTATTATAGATTTGAGTTGTTATTTATCATTTTATAGTAGAATTTTACAAGCAATGCGGTGGCTCAGTGGCTAAGACACTTAGCTTGTCGATCGAAAATTCGGCAGTTCAGCGGTTCGAATCCCTAGTGCCGTGTAATGGAGTGAGCTCCCGTTACTTGTCCCAGCTTCTGCCAACCTAGCAGTTTGAAAACACGTAAAAAATGCAAGTAGAAAAATAGGGATCACCTTTGGTGGGAAGGCAACAGCATTCCATGTGCCTTTGGCATTTAGTCATGCTGGCCACAAGACCACGGAGACGTCTTCTGATAGTGCTGGCTTCGGCTTTGAAATGGAAATGAGCACCGCCCCCTAGAGTTGGGAACCGACTAGCACATATGTGCGAGGGGAAACTTTACCTTTACCTCACTAGAATTTTTAATTGTATATTTACTGAGTGTTTTATTTCTTCTGGTCACTGGTATAAGATTATAATAAACCGATTTTAAAAAATAAATAATAAAAAAGAACAAAGTTAGAGGAATCAGAGTTAAATTGCATTCCAGTCAACTCAATCATGTATGATGTTTCAGAAACTTCTCACAAATAAACAGCTGAATTATTTTAATAAAATATCGATATTGACTTTAAATAATAACTTTTAAGTCAAAAGAGATGAATTTCAACAAGATGAGAGTCTTCGTGGTTTTTCTTCAAAGTTCCTTCTTTTCAACACCTTGATCACAGCTCTGTGGACATCCTTATTCCGCAAAGTGTAAATGATGGGGTTAAGCAGGGGAGTGACCACAAGATACACAACCGTAATGTTTTTGTTCCTATCAGAAAATGAGCTTGATTGAGGGATTATGTATATAGAGATGACGGTACCGTAGAACAAAGTGACCACAGCAAGGTGAGAGCTACAGGTGGAGAAAACCTTATAACATCCCGCAATTGACTGCATTTGAAAAACTGAATGCAGGATGCAAATATAGGAACACAAGATAACCGAAAAGGGGATCAGAACTATAAATGCTGATAGACCATTAAGTATGACCTTGGTTAGTTTTATATCATCACATGCAAGATCTAACAAAAATTGCAGCTCACAGACAAAATGGTTAATGTAATAGGGACCACAGAAGGAATGGCGAAAGATGCAAATAACGTTGACCATGGAGAAAAGGCCACCTATGATCCAGCAGGAGGTGGCAAGCAAATGGCAATGCTTCCTGTCCATGGCAGAGACATATCTCAAAGGGTTGCAGATGGCCAAATAGCGATCATACGCCATGACACCCAACAATAAACATTCAATGCTGCCCAGGCACAATCCAATGGAACCCTGCAGTATGCAACGTGTCAAGGAAAGCACTCCGTTTCCAACCAAGAGATGGGCTAAAGTCTGAGGCAAAGTTCCAGTGACATACACAATATCCAGCCCTGCAAGATGGCTGAGAAAGAAGTACATAGGTATGTGCAGTTGAGCATCGGTGTGTACCAATAGGATAATGAGCAGGTTACCCAAAATTGTGAGCAAGTAGATTGTTAGGAAGACCACAAAGAGCAGGATTTGTTCTTTTCTCTGAGAGGTGAATCCCAAGAGGATGAATCCTTTTTCTGAAGTGAAGTTCTCAGTGCCCATTTTGGCATCTTGCCTACAGAGCAGAGATATTGATGGACAATAACTTTAATTGCAAAACACTAAGACAGGAGGGAGAGAAATCTTATCCAGTCCATTATAATGCAATGTCAGCTTAGAGATCCTTGATTTCCAATGCATCTGCTGTATCTGGATTCTTCAACACTACTGTATCTTTTGATTACATACAGAACACTACCAAAGGTATTGCCAATAGATTATCACTATGTGGTGCATTAACCAAATAATGATTCAACTCCTGTCTTGGATTGCTGTTATTAAATTTGAATGTTAGAATGATTCATACATGATTTATCCTCCAAACAGAAATCAATGCATTAATAGAATCTGGAATTTCTGCCTACTACCTGTAGGAGGGCTAGAGACCATTTTTAGCAAGAATGACAAACGTTAGATGGAAGGACAGTAAGGAGCAATATAGGACATTGGCTTCCTTTACCTGAAACCTCCACAGAATGAATATATGTCCTAATGCAGTTGTGTATAAGTCATTTGCCTTTGAGCAATTAGTATCCTCTTCATTCAAAGTTACCAATAACATAGAGACCTAAAAACCAATCATTTCAAAGTTCTCAAAATCTTTTGAACCGTTCCTTTACCTTATACACTAACTAAACTGTTACTTATGAGTTTCTTAGATTGTCTTATGATCCTATAAGGAACATAGATTCTAAGATCTATTCAATTGACCCTACTATTATGAGTGAATTATGGTCACAATATCTCAAGGGGTTCTGAAATGATATGATTTGACTATGTTTAGGCATCATTCAGTAAGGGACGTGGTAGCTCAGTGGCTAAAATGCTAAGCTTGTCGATCGAAAGGTTGGCAGTTCAGTGGTTCGAATCCTAGTGCCGCGTAATGGGGTGAGCTCCTGTTCCTTGTCCCAGCTTCTGCTAACCTAGCAGTTCAAAGCATGTAAAAAATGCAAGTAGAAAAATAGAGACCACCTTTGGTGGGAAGGTAACAGCGTTCTGTGCGCCTTTGCATTTAGTCATGCCGGCCACATGACCATGGAGATGTCTTCAGACAGGGCTGGCTCTTCGGCTTTGAAATGGAGATGAGCACCACCCCCAAGAGTCGGGAACGACTAGCACATATCTACAAGGGGAACCACACATAGACAACTGGATATGTCTAGTTTAATGAAAAAAAGGACCAGGGGAGACATGATAGCAGTGTTCCAATATCTCAGGGGCTGCCACAAAGAAGAGGGAGTCAAACTATTCTCCAAAGCACCTGAGGGTAGGACAAGAACCTTTACCTTTACCATTCACATCATTCACTGGGAATTGAACAAATGAGCAGCTACCCCAGGTCTTGCTTTTTGGAAGCTTTTTGGCTGCTGTACATGAGATGTAGATTCCTAGTAACCTGATAGAAATGAGGCCATAGCTAGACTTGGAAGTCAAAGAAATATACTGGAAAAAGAGAGAGAGAGCGAGAGAGAGAGAGAAAGGGAGGGAGAGATCCTCTTTGATTGCCAATAAAACTATGTCAATTAAGTCCAGAGGAGATGAATTCAACTTGAAACACACTATACCTTTATGAAGCAATTATTCAGGACCTGGAGAGAAGTGGGAACATGTTATTTTTCTTCATTAATAGAAGGGAAGATTTTATCAGCTAGAGAGCCACTTAACGGAAATTGCTCCACTCCCCTTGGTCCTCTACCGTAGATCATTATAAACATTATGCTCCTTCTTTAGACCTCATAATGACCTCATAAAGTTTGAAATGTGACGAACCTTGCTCCATGGAGGAACACCAGTTTGAGGGTTTTTTACTGAAACTAGGCAGGAGAAACCTTTAACTACTGCCTTTTCCCAGAACGTGAGAACTTTCCAAAGATTAGCCTTAAGAAAAGGCCGTGGAGGACACATAGCAGGGGTGAAATGCTACCGGTTCGGTCCAGTTCGCCCAAACCGGTAGTAAAAAAGGCTACTGGTTTGCTGAACCAATAGTAAAAAAGTTTTTTAAAAAGTTTCGACAATCAACTGAGTGATGCGTGATTGTTGGAACTTTTTTTTTTTTTTTTTACTTTTAAAGCATTTTTTACTACCAGTTCTCTGGAACCGGTAGTTAAAAATGCTTTAAAAAGTAAATGAAAAAAGTTCCGACAATCGCGCGTTGCTCAGCTGATCATCGGAACTTTTTTTTTTACTTTTTAGGCATTTTTTTACTAATGGTTCAGGCAAATAAGTAGTAAAAAATGCTTTAAAAAAGTAAAAAAAAAAAGAGGCTCCGACAATCACAGCTGTGGCGTGCAATCTTCAGAGCCTTTTTTTCACTTTTTAAAAGCATTTTTTACTACCTATTCGCCCGAACCATTAGTAAAAAAATGCCTAAAAACTAAAAAAAAAAAAGTTCCAACGATCAGCTGAACGATGTGTGATCATTGGAGCCTCTTTTTTAACCTTTTAAATCCATTTTTTACTACCCGCTCAGGTGAATAGATAGTAAAAAATGCATTTAAAAGGTTTAAAAAAAGGCTCTGACAATTGCGCACCACAGCTGATCACCCCCACCCATGCACTGTTCTACTTACTTTTCCAAGCCTCCTTTTGGTGTGCACTGCATGTGTGTGTGCCCCAGTGATGAAATCTAAAATTTGTTATTACCGGTTCTGTGGGCGTGGCTTGGTGGGAAGGGTAATGTGACTGGGTGGACGTGGCCATTTTTTTTCTTTTTTACTTTTAAAACCATTTTTTTCCTACAACCTCTTTGCTCTGAAGAGGCTGTAGAAAAAATGCTTGTAAAAGCCTTTGACGATCCCAGCTGAGCCGTGCGATCATCAGAGGCTTTTTTTTTCTTTTAAAAGCATTTTTTCGGCCGAAGAAGTTGTAGAAAAAATGCTTTTAAAAGTTAAAAAAAAAAGCCTCTGATGATTGTGTGGCTCAGCTGGGGGGGGGTGCACAGGGATTTTTGCTATCGGTTCTCCGAACCACCCACCTCCATCACTACTGGATCGAGCGATCCAGTCCGAACCAGGAGCATTTCACCCCTGGTGCACCCGCACCTCATATTTGGTGTGTGGTGCACACTGCACATACTTTTTCTATTTGTGTCCTTTTTGCAGTTGGAAAACAGTTGCCAATTAATATTCTTTTTTTAATAGTTTATTTGTACATTTTCATTTAATCTACATAAATGCTTTGTGAACAGTGTATTGTCTGGGTCAATTGCTTACATATTAATGCTTTCCCAGCTCCTAATTTCTACTTCTATTATCCAGCCATTTATAAAACGAATCTCATATTTGAGATTCTTCCTTCTCTTTTATCTTTAATGACAATCTATCCATTTCTGTACAATCTAATTTTTTTTAAATTACATCTTCTTTTGGCGTTTCCTCATTTTTCCAATACCTGTGCAAATACAATTCTTGCTGCCATCAGAACATGCAATATGAAATACAAATTCCCCTTATTATACTTTTCTGGTACTATACCTAACAGAAATATTTCTGTCTTATAATTATATATAGTTTTAGCATTTTTTCTAACCATGTATGGGTCAACTCACAAAGCATCCCCGGTCTGCTCTTGAGTTGCCATAGACAAAGGGGGATGGGAAACTGACAAAGCAAGATGGCAGCCACAGACAGGAGCACATTCCAGACATATCTTTCTCAAGGCTGTCTCCCAGGGTTACCGAGAGCAGATGGAGGGGAGTAGTCTCTACAACCCTTGAAATTACTCCATTGGTGAATGTGATTGATGACACACCCTGGGGGGATGGGGGAAACAGGGTCATGATTAGGGCTGTAAATTACGTGGGGTCAGAGTTGGCTTCATTTGGGTATGTGCTGACATGGCGCTCCTAATAAATAACTGTATTTCTTTTGAAGATCGGCTCAAGGCTCATGATTTAATTAGGACATCCATTGGAACCCTAACAGCAAACCAACTCTGATCCCACATAATTCACGGCCCTAATCATGACCCTGTTTCCCCGTCTCCCCAGGGTGTGTCATCAATCATATTTCCCAATGGAGCAAAATATATTACATTAGGTCAGTCAAAGGAATGCTTCCCAGATAATGATAAAGTTAGGATGAAGGAAGTCTGCATGATGCTTATAAAATGTCACCTTAAGATAGACTTCTGAAGGCTATGGATTGAGAACTGGGACATCATCAAAGGTTTGGAAATCATGAATAGAATAGTTTTCCTTGGCAGAAGAAAAGCCATGAAAACACAGCAGCGTCTTTCCAACCTCCAAAGACTTCTCCTGCCTGTTAGCATTGGAGGAAAATCAGTTTCTAGTCCAGAAGGTGATGGACTCTCCTTGGTTATAGATCGATTAACACAAACTGGATTGCCACTGTGAAATACAATTTGGCTTCCTTGTTTTTAACAGTAGAGAGGAGAAGTTCAAAGTCTCCTTCCATCTCAGTGTTCCTATTTCAGCAGACTCGATGTAGTACAGATAGAAGAAGTTAGGGCTCCAGTTTCCCCTCCCTTTCCCTTAACATACCAGCCTGCCTGCTCCCGCCATATTGTCTTGCAATGTTCTGCTCCAGTCTCAGTCAGCAAAAACTTTCCTTAAATTTGGGGAGATCCCTGATTACGGATATCAATTAGGCAGAAAAAACATTCATTCTGGGTAGAAAGAGAGATGAGTTAACATCTAGGTGACCTATGAGAACTAAATGTTTGAGTTTTAAGGTAAAGGTAAAGGTTCCCTCGCACATATGTGCTAGTCATTCCTGGCTCTAGGGGGCGGTGCTCATCTTAGTTTCAAAGCCGAAGAGCCAGCACTGTCTGAAGACGTTTCTCTGGTCATGTAGCTGGCATAACTAAACACCAAAGGCGCATGGAACACTGTTACCTTTCCACCAAAGGTGGTCCCTGTTAGGATTCTATATGATGTATATAATGTTAGAACCAGTTGTCCAGGCAATATATGTATACTGTAACTTTAAGCTGTAAATGTTACGTTCTTGCTGAGTCATGCTGTAATTGGATAATGACTAGTTGGGAGTATATTTAAACAAAGTATTGTAACCTGGTCAGTTACTGCTATGAACTGCTATTGTGACGGAACTGCTATTGTGGAGAAACTGCTATTGTGAAGAAACTGCTATTGTGAAGAAGCTGCTATTGTGAAGGAGTTGCTATCTGTTGATGGATCTGCTACCATCGTGGTTTGCTAACCAGAGTGAGTTGTTTGGACTGATTTACTGGACTGATTTATTGGTGACGACTTGGGATTTGTTTATGACTACGCGACTGCTTTTTCCTACGATAAAGTAAACTTTTTGCTAAACCAGTTTTCTTATTCATTGCTCTCAACGTTTCCTTGTGCAGTTACTCTGCTGGTTGGTAAAACAACATCAATATCCTTAACAGTCCCTACTTTTCTACTTGCATTTTTTAACATGCTTTCGAACTGCTAGGTTGGCAGAAGCTGGGACAAGTAATGGGAGCTCACCCCGTTATGCAGCACTAGGGATTCGAACTGCTGAACTGCTGACCTTTCGATTGACAAGCTCAGCATCTTAGCCACTGAGCCACCGTGACCCTTCTGTTTGAGTTTTAGATGATCCTAATTAAAAATTAAAATTTTGGGCATGCAGTGGGTTTATTGCATTGCAAAAATATGTTTTCTGAGCCAAATTGGGCGAGTGTCCCTTTTACATTATTGTTCAGTACATTGTGTGGTTGGATTTGGATATAAATCGTCCTCATCTATTTCCTCATTATCTCTTTCTTTACTTCCAGAGCTAAACTGATATTGGATTTCTGGAGAATTTTAGACATGTGCTTCAACAGTTTCTATTGCAATCGCTACACAGCATTTCCCAGGTTTACCTCTCACAGACAATATTTTTTTCTGTTCAATTGTATAAAAGGAGAAGTATGTTATTACTATTGCTGATACCACATTGTGCTATAATGTTTCACATCATATTATTTGCGTTAAGTTGCATTGGCTGCTGAGAAAGCTACATTCCTTGCACCACTATGTTATTTTATTTAAACCAAACAAAGAAAATTTGCTTGACATTTTTTCCTAATAAGCTCCCACCCCCCACATCTTTTTCTTTTTTTGCCCCTTCAGAAAACAGCCAGGGTTCTGCAGTACTTTTCCTGCAACAGGTTTTTAATAATTAAGGGAGATTGAGATTTTTCTGCTTTTTCTCCCAAGACTTCCTTTGAACAAATTTAGGGGAATCAGAGTTAAATTGCATCCCACATAATCTGATGTTTCACAAACTTCTCACAAATAAACAGCTGGATCATTCTAGTGAAATATTGATAATGACTTTCAGGAAGAGGCTTTGAGTCAAAAGAGATGAATTCCACAGGATAAGAATCTTCATGGTTTTTCTTCAAAGTTCCTTCTTCTCAATGCCTTGACCACAGCCCTATGGACATCCTTATTCCGCAAAGTGTAAATGATGGGGTTAAGCAGGGGAGTGACCACAAGGTACATAACCGCAACGTTCTTGTTCCTATCAGGAGATGAGCTTGATTGGGGGATTATGTATATAGACATGATGGTACCGTAAAACAAGGTGACCACAACCAGGTGGGAGCCACAGGTGGAGAAAGCTTTCTGCCACCTTGCAGCTGACCGCATGTGACAAATGGAATACAGGATGCAACTATAGGAGCACAAGATCACCCAAAAGGGAACCAGAACAATAAATGCTGAGAGACTATTGAAAATGGCTTTGGTGACTTTGATATCATCACATGAAAGATCTAGCAAAAAATGCAGCTCGCAGAAAAAGTGGTTAATGTGATTGGGACCACAGAAGGAATGATGAAGGATGAAAACAACATTGACCATGGAGAAAAGGCCACCTATGATCCAGCAGGAGGTGGCAAGCAAATGGCGGTGCTTCCTGTCCATGGCAGAGGCATATCGCAAGGGGTTGCAGATGGCCAAGTAGCGATCATAAGCCATGACACCCAACAGCAAACATTCAGTGCTACCCAAGCTCAGAGCACTGCCTCCCTGTAAAATGCAACGTGTCAAAGAAAGCATACCTTTTCCAGCCAGGAGATGGGCTAAAGTCTGAGGCAAAGTGGTAGTGACATACACAATATCCAGCCCTGCAAGATGGCTGAGAAAGAAGTACATAGGTGTGTGTAGTTGAGCATCGGTGTGTACCAATAGGATGATTAGCAGGTTACCCAAAATTGTGAGCAGGTAGATTGTTAGGAAGACCACAAAGACCAGAATTTGTTCTTTTCGATGAGAGGTGAGTCCTAAGAGGATGAACCCTGTTTCTGAAGTGAAGTTCTCAGCGCCCATCTTGGCATCTTGCCTATAGAGCAGAGATTTAGAATTTAGAATAAGTGGAAGGGACAATAATTTGGAAGGGACCTTGGAGGTCTTCTAGTCCAACCCGCTGCTTGGGCAGGAAACCCTACACCACTTCAGACAAATGGTTATCCAACATCTTCTTATAAACTTCCAGTGTTGGAGCATTCACAATTTCTGGAGGCAAGTTGTTCCACTGATTAATTGTTCTAACTGTCAGGAAATTTCTCCTTAGTTCTAAGTTGCTTCTCTTCTTGATTAGTTTCCACCCATTGCTTCTTGTCCTACCCTCAGGTGCTTTGGAGAATAGCTTGACTCTCTCTTCTTTGTGGCAGCTCCTGAGATATTGGAACACTGCTATCATGTCTCTCCTAGTCCTTCTTTTCGTTGAACTAGCCATACCCCATTCCTGCAGATATTGATGGACAATGACTTTAATCACAAAACACTGATAGGGAAGAGAAAAGAGGAAGAGATACCTGAACACCCAATCCACTATAATACAAAGTCAGCTTTGATTTTCATTGCTTCTATCTGGATTCTCCGGCAACACTACTGTATTAACACAGAACAGTACCAAAGATATTGTCAACAGATTATCAAAATATGCTGCATTTCCCAGATAATAAATCAACTCCTATCCTGAGATGGTCATAACAAAACCCAGTTGTTGCAATGATACATAGCTGATTCATTGTCCAAACAGAAAACAAAATACAATGCATTAATGGATTGCTTAACGCATTGTAAATCGCCCTGAGTCTCCGGAGAAGGGTGGC
The DNA here is from genome assembly GCA_012654045.1 of Ptyas mucosa. NCBI lineage: Eukaryota > Metazoa > Chordata > Lepidosauria > Squamata > Colubridae > Ptyas > Ptyas mucosa. Next base: position 231,331 of record WNWU01013751.1, read on the forward strand.
ATATAAATCAATTTTTTTAAAAAAAAATGGAATCAAAAATCATTTATAGCTTAGGGTTGAACTGTGGAGTTTTGGTACTCTCTGTGCTTGCTGGTTTTCTTGCAGTCCAGGATAGAACTGATGATGCTACCTCGTTTGGTAATGAAATGTCTGCAAGAAAATCAGCAAACTCCATACCAAGGATCCTACAGAATCAGGAATTTCTGCCTAATATATCTACCAGGGCTATATACCATGTTCAGCAAGAGTGACAAAGATCAGAAGAAAAGACGTAAAGATCAGACAAAAAGACACTTGTATCCATTATGTACATCCTCCACAGAAGAAATATATGTCATTAAATATCTTTGTAAGAAGTTTTTTCTCCTTTCGGAAAAATTACAACCAGAATCTGCTTCATTCAAAGTTACCAATAACATAGATACATACAAATTGATAACCCATAACAAATCATTTCACAATTCTTAAAATCTGTTGAACAATGGTTTGATGTTATTAATTAAGATGGTTATTTGTGTCTCTTTATTCGATTGTCCCTTGTTCTCATACATAAGTCCATTGAAATAGGGAAACCCTTTATTGACTTTTTGCTGGAAAAACGGTGAAATATTGATGAAATGATTAGGAAGGGTAGATTGTTGGAAAGATGGAAAATATGGTGTAACTTCACCGAGGGTAAAATAAATAAATATTTATAACTGTGTCAAGAAAAATGGGAACTATTTCTTTATTACTTTTTTTACTTCCTTCCCCCCCCCACACTTATTTATTGTTGACTTTTGTTTTACTTTTCTGATTTAAACTGATCAAAATAATACAATAGAAACCTACCTCTGTGTTTCTCCCAGGACTTCATCAGCTATCAGGGAGATCTGTTTCTTTTGATCAGTTT
>WNWU01013751.1:241979-252554 GCA_012654045.1 Ptyas mucosa
CCTTTCCTTTCCTTTCCTTTCCTTTCCTTTCCTTTCCTTTCCTTTCCCCACCAGCTTTATTTGAATAACAGGAAGAATATCCAACAAGTAACACCACCAAGATTGTAAAAATGAGAGGTGTTTTGAGACTTGCCCCAAACCTGTTACCTTTAAGATGACACAAAAGTTTACACCCCACCTGTACAGTGAAGCACTGAAACCCAGAATTGTGGGGGAGCACTTTTCAAAGCTGAGCTTAACCCTCTCTGGAGTAGTAATGGGCCCTTTTCACAAGTCATGCAAATTTGCTAAAAGGGCCCCCTGAGTTTCATCAGGCACTCTGAGCCACAATTGCAAAAAATGACCATGAGAAGATGGGATCTATACCAAGGGGCACCTTCCAGGTAGAGAAACACCTGGCAGGCTATTTAGTCACCTGACTTCAGCTCTGCTTCAGCATCTCACCTGCTTCCCTGAAAAAGGGTGGCTGCAGCCAACATCCATCCAAGACGATGCTGGGTTGTGGTGGGTTGCTAGCCAAGTGCCATGCACTGGTGGCAAATCTGTTGCCAGATGGCCGGCCTTTTAGTGTTACCAAAACAATAACACTATCAGTGGGTTTCTTAAATGGTGCTTCTGACACAAAAGGGATGGGGAATGTGTTTTTATTGCTGTAGATATGTTGTTCTGATTTAAATAACAATTCCCTATATTACTGAATGGCATATTCTGAAAGGAGAATTACAATTGGTTTCAACTGAAGGTGGAGAGAGGATCTGATTCAAATGTTGATTGAATATCAACAGGGACTGAGAAATCATAAGACACAAATCAAAATTAAGGAGAACAACGATTGATCCAATGTTTTCTTAAGGACAGCATTTCCCCTTATAAATAATTTACACAAGTCTTGAGAGTGGTTTTCTCATAATGTCCATTTCAGATTTTAATTTGGAGGACATTCTTGCACACTTCTTAGCCACCTTAAAACTAAATAAATGCAAGGATGCCATACTCTACTGACAAAACTTTTCTACCCTATGACAATATTTGTACCCTATAGCTATCATTAAGTGCTGTACCTTATGATTCTTGATGAATGTATCTTGTCTTTTTAAGTACACTGAGAGCATATGCACCAAAGACAAATTCCTTGTGTGTCCAATCATACTTGGTCAATGAAGAATTCTATTCTATTCTATTCTATTCTATTCTGTTCTGTTCTGTTCTGTTCTGTTCTGTTCCGTTCCGTTCCGTTCCGTTCCGTCCCGTCCCGTCCCGTCCCGTCCCGTCCCGTCCCGTCCCGTCCCGTCCCGTCCCGTCCCGTCCCGTCCCGTCCCATTCCGTCCCATTCCGTCCCATTCCATTCCATTCCATTCCATTCCATTCCATTCCATTCCATTCCATTCCATTCCATTCTATTCTATTCTATTCTATTCTATTCTATTCTATTCTATTCTATTCTATTCTAACTTTTCTATAATGTTTGACACGTTTAAGACAATTTTTTAAAAACAAATATTCTCTTATAAAAGTGAATAAGAACTGTGGGGAGGAAATGGAACAGTATCACTTTACCAATACTAATACATAATATTGTCAGCCTTTTTGTTCATTTTTTCCAAAAACGATGAAGTTGGACCTATCAGATGGTTTCCCCATAATGAACATAAAGCTGAGAAATGGTGCATGACCTCCAGATTTGCTGAGGGAATGTCAATATTGTGCAAACCTTTGTTCTCTTCTGTCTCTCCAAAACATGATGATCAAGGTATGCAACAAGGTAACCTCTAAACCCATAATGGCAAGCCTATGGCACGCATGCAAGAAGTGCCATGCAGAGCCCTCTCTGTGGTCACGTGCGCTGTTGCCAGCTGCTCTTCTGGTTTCTGGCACTCTGGAATGGTGCACTGTTGCCAGCTGCTCTTCTGGTTTCTGGCACTCTGGAAAATGGTGGGAAAAAAATGGTGGAAGCCTGGAAATGCCCCCAAAATGGCCTGAAAACAACCTGAAAATGGTCCCCAAAATGGCCAAAAACGGCTCAAAAACAAGCATGTGTATGCCGGGCAGTAGGTCTTTGGATTTCCAGTGCTCTGGCATGTGCAAAGACCAGCTAGACGGCATGCATGCATGTGCCAGAATCCCGAAGACCAGCTGGGCAATGCACACATGCGCACCAGCCAGCTGGTTTTTGGGTTTCCGGTGCTCCAGTGCATGCACATGCACATGCATTCCAGTTTGGGCACTCGGTGCTGAAAAGGTTCACCATCATTGCTCTAAACCAAGGAGAACCTAAGTAGATACCAGTGCTTGTATTTTTCTTTTAGTGTTTTGTATTTAGCATCTTGGCCAATGCCCCATGAACATCCTTATTTCTCAGGGTATAGATAACAGGGTTGAGCAGAGGTGTGACTACAATATAAAAGACAGCAATTTTCTTGTCACTGTCTGGAGTTGTGCTCGACCGAGGTCTCATATACATTGATATGACCGTCCCATAGAACAGGGTGACTACCGCCAAATGGGAAGCACAAGTAGAAAAGGCTTTGCTTCGGCCAGCAGCTGACTGCATCTGCAATACAGTTGATAGAATGAGCCCGTAGGAAGTCAGGATAACTGAAAGAGGAATCAACAGGATCAGAACCGCTGCTCCAAAAATTATGTTCTCAGTCACATAGGTATCAGCACATGCAAGTTTTAACACCACTGGCAGCTCACAGAAGAAATGGTTGATGTGGTTGGGGCCACAGAAGGGGAGGCGGAGTGTACAGCCCACATTCATCACGGAGAGGAGAAAGCCACCAAGCCACGAAGCTGTGGTGAGTTGCAATTGGCGCCACTTGTCCATGGCAACCGTGTAAATGAAAGGATGACAGATGGCCAGATAGCGATCGTAGGCCATGACCCCCAAGAGAAGTCCTTCAGTGCTACCTAAGGACAAAGCAATGTACATCTGAGTTGTACAATGTATAAAGGAAATGGTTCCATTTCCAGAGAAGAGGTGAGCCAACATCTGGGGCACAGTGCTGGAGACATAACAGATCTCCAGGCCTGAAAGATGAGTCAAGAAGAAGTACATAGGCGTGTGAAGCCTGGAGTCAGCTTGCACCAGTACGATGATCACAAAGTTTCCCACAAGAGTAAATAGATAGAAAATGAGGATGACCACAAAAAGCAAAATCTGGGTCTTACGGTCATTAGTGAGTCCTACTAAGACAAATTTTGAGACCACAGAGACATTTTCAGCCTCCATTATCAGCTTCTGCCTGGAAAAAAACCAGCAACCAATAGTTAGTGAGATTTTCGTCATATTATATCACTCTCAATCTTCCTTTCCCAGTACTGTCTTGGATGACAGCTCTCACACCCCACAGGACTATTTGGGGAATCAAAGCCTACCTAAAATGAACATCAGTTAAAATTCACCCATGAAGTGCTAAGGACACTATATAGCCAGAGATACAGTTGTTTTTACTGTTAGCTGTGAAGTCGTGTCTGACCAGTGGTGGGATTCAAGTAATTTAACAACCGGTTCTCTGTCCTAATGATTTCTTCCAACAACCAATTTGCCAAACTGCACAGAAAGTTAACAACTGGTTTTCCCGAAATGGTGCGAACTGGCTGAATCCCACCACTGTGTCCGACCCATCACAACCCCATGGACAAACTTCCTCCATCCCCTCGAGTCCATTTAAGCTCACATTGACTGCTTCAGTGACTCCATCCAGCCACCTCATTCTCTATCATCCCCTTCTTCTTCTTTAGCCTTCAATCTTTCCCAGCATTAGGCTCTTCTCCAGTGAGTCCTTCCTTCTCATTAGGTGGCCAAAGTATTTGAGTTTCATCTTCAGGATCTGGCCTTCTAAAAAGCAGTCAGAGTTAATTTCCTCTAGGACTGACCAGTATGATCGCCTTGCAGTCCAAGGGACTTGCAGGAGTCTTCTCCAGCACCATAGTTCAAAGGCCTCAATTCTTTGGCACTCAGCCTTTCTTACAGTACAATATAAGAATTCCTGGCTTTGCTATTAGTTAAAGCAGAGCATTAGATTGAATGGAAGAAATAGTTATGAGCAAAGAATTAGACAGATAGAATGGAATCACTTTTTTTTAGAGAACTGATTTGTGTGCTGTTTTCTTTATTTGCTTTTTTTAAAAAAATATCCTGAAACATCTGAACAAAATATATTCCCCTTGATCAATATCAAGCATTATCTGGACAAGTGGCACTCTTTAAAAAAAGAAGAAATACATTGGTTAGATTACATACAGATGTATTCTATTATAACTTTTATAATTTCCAGTCAGAAGGAACATATGGAAGTATTCAAATTGAAAGACAAAAGGACAAGTATAAAAAATGGAAAGAAGGGCATATATCAGCAAATAGCCTGACCCTGCAAAGATGAAGTGAGGAAAGCTAAGGCTCACAATGAACAAAGGCTTGGGGCAAAAGTAAAAAATAACAACAACAAAAAAGCTTCTTCCAACATGTTAAAAACAAGAAAAAAAGTCAAGGAAACTATTGGTCTATTGCTGGGAGAAAGTGGCAAGAAGGTGACAAGCAACAGGGAGAAAGCAGAACTACTTAACTCATTTTTTTGTATCTGTCTTTACACAAAGGGAAAAAAACAGTCCAACCAATCAAAAACAGCACCACAAAAACAGATTACGAACATAAGTTAAAATAGGGAAGAAAATGGTAAGTGAGCACCTGTCTACCCTAGATGAGTTCAAATCACAGGACCAGATGAACTACACCCCAAGTTTCTGAAGAAACTGGCAGATGAGATCTCAGAACCACTGAACTATCTCTTTCAAAGATCCTGGAGCACCAGGGAACTGGAAAAGAGCTGATGTAGTTCCCATCTTCAAAAAAAGGGGAAAAAATAGATCCAGGAAAGTAAGGACCCATCAGCCTGACCTCAATACCAGGGAAGATTCTGGAAAAGATAATCAATCAATGAATCAGTGAACACCTAGAAGCAAACAAAATAATAACCAAAAGCCAACATGGGTTTATCAAAAACAGATCATGCCAGACTAATTTTATTGCATTCTTTGACAAAGTGACAAAATTAGTGGATGCTAATTATATTGATAGGAATGCTATCAATATAATTTACTTGGACTTCAGTAAGGCATTTGAGAAAGTAGACCATAACCTACTACTAGATAAAATAGAAAAATGTGGGTTAGACAGCATCACCACCACATGGATTCGTAACTGGCTGACCAACCATTCTCAATGTGTAGTCCTCAATGGAACTGCATCTACATGGAGGGAAGTATGCAGTGAAGTACCCCAAGGCTCTGTTTTAAGCCCAGTACCCTTCAACATCATCATCAATGATCTTCATCAACTCCATCAAAAACTGTTCTTTTCCTTGCAATTGAGAACAGAGAAAGCCAAATGTTGTTTAAACTTAGGTTTATCTCAAGGTAGAATATATAAATTAAATCATTTTGAAAGAGGAAGAAAAAAGGAGAAGGAGGATGAGGACGAGGAGGAGGAGGAGGAGGAGGAGGAGGAGGAGGAGGAGGAGGAGAAGAAGAAGAAGAAGAAGAAGAAGAAGAAGAAGAAGAAGAAGAAGAAGAAGAAGAAGAAGAAGAAGAAGAAGAAGAAGAAGAAGAAGAAGAATTATTTAAAAGGGAATATCTTGCCAAATGAGACCCTTAATTGAAATTTGAAGACCTTTGATATAATAACAATTTTGATCTTAAGGAGGAGCTGGGCAGATCTACTGTAATATTGCCAGCCAAAATAAGCACCTGCAAATAAATGGTGATCCTTCCTTCTACTGTCAGCTTTGCAGTTAGAAAGATAAAACAAACTTTCATTTAGTCCTGTCTTTATATCTTAGGATAGGTAAATATTTCCTTATGTCAATAATAGCTCTCCAGAAAATCTTCTCTATATCTCATTCCTGAACTGGAATCTCTACCAATCTTAACCATGCAAAAGATGTCTAATGTCAATACATTTATTTTGCTAAATTACTTGGATATAATTTCTGCCAGAGTGTTCAAAAATTACATTGTATGGGAGATAGCGCAATCAAACCTGCATCATTTAACTATTTGTTCATTCTCAGTCAATGCTTGAAGGTGTAAAATGTACTATATTTTCTTCTTTCTTTAAGTCATTATCTGACTGAAGCTCCAAGTATAATAAAGATTCTGAATCTAATCTACAGGGACTTCTTTAATTTTCTTTTGAATTCTTCAGAATACTAATTCATCCCATTGGGATTTTCTTTAACTAAGAACACAAAAGTAGATGATTTTTAAGTAGAGGGACTGAAATGTAGAAAGCCAAGTAGCTTTATTTTGTTGTTGTTGTTGTTGCAGGATGATTAAGGTTGTGTCAGCTTTAAACCAAAGATAAAGATGACAATGTTAAAACATAAAAAATAGTTACATTAAAATTGATAGAAATACTGAAAGAATTTCCATGCTTGTGATTTCTTAGCCACTTGTGATTTCTTAGCTACTTGTGATTTCTTAGCCAGGGAAATTAATGGACAATGTTGAGTAGAATAGGGAGATTAATGGATAGTTGAATAAACTTTTTTTCCATTTGTATGACCACATAGATCAGAGGTCGGCAACCTTAAACACTCAAAGAGCCACAAAGGTCCTAACCGGAAGCACCCTGTTCAATTCTGGAACTGACCGGAAGTCCGGTTCCCCCACCATAGAGTCTTCTCATAGCGCGGCTTCCTTTTTCCTCTACCTGTCCTAACCAAAAGCCCTATCAATTGTGGAACTGACCGGCAACAAGGAGAGCAGAGGGATGAAAGAGCCACATGAGGCTCCAGAGCCATGAGTTGCTGACCCCTGACATAGATGGATCATCTCCATGATGATTTGTTCCTAACTGGTCCTGGTTCTTCTAATGGCAATTCCCTTGCCACTGTAACTAAGTCTATGAAGCATGTTGCTGGATGTCCTCTTCTCTTTTCTTTAATTGCTTCCTTAGTTCTTTATAAACCTACTGATTAAACAGCTATGTCTTTGAATCACTGCCCTCTAATTCTATTATACATAAAAAGAAATCTCACAACATTCATATTATGTACACAATATTGCACAGTACAGGTTCTACTTACCTTTACTACCAGTTCGCAATAGGATCGCATGCACGCTCACTTCACTCGTGCACGCACCTTGTTTCTTCACATCCGTAGAAGCTTCTGCACATGCGCAGATCGCCCATGATGACATCCAGGGTGGTGGGCGGGACCTCCCCCCAGTTTTACTACTGGTTCTTGAGAACCGGTCCGAAATGGGGGCAACCCACCACTGATGTGGTATCTCACTCAATAGTAGTAACTGTGAGAGTAGTAACTTGGAGTCCTAGTGGACAATCATTTAAATATGAGCCAGCAGTGTGCAGCAGCTGGCAAAAAAGCCAACACAGTTCTAGATGTGAAGACTCTAGAAAGAGTGCAGAGAAGAGCAACAAAGATGATTAGGGGACTGGAAGCTAAAACATATAAAGAACGATAGCTGAATTGGGTATGTCTAGTTTGACGAAAATAAGGACTAGGGGAGACATGATAGCACTGTTCCAATATCTCAGGGGTTACCACAAAGAAGAGGGAGTCAAGCTCCCTTGGAAGTCAGAATCCCTTGGGAGTTGGGTGGCATAGAAATGCAAATAAATAAATAAATAAATGAATGAATGAATGAATGAATGAATGAATGAATAAATAAATAAATAAATAAATAAATAAATAAATAAATAAATAAATAAGCAAGCAAGCTCTTCTCCAAAACACCTGAAGGTAGGACAAGAAGCAATGGATGGAAACTAATCAAGAAGAGAAGCAACTTAGAACTAAGGAGAAATTTCCTGACAGTTAGAACTATTAATCAGTGGAACAACTTGCCTCCAGAAGTTGTGAATGCTCCAACAGTGGAAGTTTTTAAGAAGAGGTTGGATAACCATTTGTCTGAAGTGTTGTCGGGTTTCCTGCCTCAGCAGTGGGATGGACTAGAAGACCCCCAAGGTCCCTTCCAACTCTGTTATTCTCTTCTCTTCTCTTCTCTTCTCTTCTCTTCTCTTCTCTTCTCTTCTCTTCTCTTCTCTTCTCTTCTCTTCTATTCTATTCTATTCTATTCTATTCTATTCTATTCTATTCTATTCTATTCTATTCTGATAGACTTATATTCCAATGAGACCAAGACTGATGATGATAACAATATATTGGGTAGGGTGATATTGATGTAGACATACAAACTTATATACTAAAATCAGGAATATTTAACTTAGAATTTTACATAGGGATAAATTATGCACAAAGGACTCTAAACAAGGCCAAGTAGTGTCACAGCATTTTAACTTCCCAGGAAACTCTATTATACACCTCAACATGTTCATAAAGTCTCAACATGAACAAGACTTTAATAGAACAAGAAATTGCACAAACCCCCTACACAAATATAAAAAGGTTTCAGGCTATCTCATCAAGCATAATGAAACTTAACACTTGAAGTTGTGAATTGATAAGGTGCTCTTATATTTATCACCTGTAACTTGCATCTATATAACCACTTTATTTTCCTTCCCCACCTCATCCTATCATGATTTGGAAACCAGATGATGATTCTGACTGTATAGAAGCTACTTCAGCAGGACCTGTGGAATGGCAGCCTTAGGAAAGACAAAGCCAAGAATCACAGTGACCGCTGGCTGCAGTCTGATTTAAGAGGAAGCCCTGATCTCTTGTTGAAAGCAACTGTCTGATCTCTGGATCTTATGTGATGTTTGGACTCTGCTCGTGGTATTCTGATTTCTAGACTGGATAGTAATCCTGACCTGGCTCTCAGAACCTTGGACTGGATTTTTGACTATTATTCTGTGTATTCTTATTAAAAACAAACATTTAGGCAAGCTCTCTTCAGAGACTCTGGTTTGGCTTGCATTCCTTGCCTGCTCTTATCATTTTAACCTTGAGAAAATCACTAATTACCATAGCAACTAGGTGTGCACATGTGGGCAATTGAAATTACCGCATATACTCGAATATAAGCTGACTTTTTCAGCACGTTTTTCAGGCTGAAAAAGCCCCCCTCGGCTTATATTCGAGTCACGAAAAAAAAAGCCTTTTTAAAAGAAAACAAATGAGTAGACCCCTGTCTGCAAAAATAGAAAAAACAGCCTCTTTCAGCGCCGGTATAGGTTAATTACCATAAGTTGATTTGAAGAGCCTCCCGACACTCAGCTGATTTGCTCTCAGCTGTTTTACCGGGGCTCTGTTGCTAGCTAGCTGCAAAGAGGTAAATTGCTGGAGTATTTTCCCTCCCCCTCCCAGCTATGCTAAAAAAGCGAAACTGAAACTAAAGCAGGGTCTTTGCTGCAACGTGACAAAATGAGGCAGAGAGATATTTCTTTTTCTTTTGCTCGCAACGTTGGAAAGGCAGATTTCTTTTTCCTCATCAAAAAAAGTAGGTGCAAACAATGGGAAATTCATGGTAAATGGCAAAAGAGGAGAGTTCAAGATTTTAAAACACAAAAGAAAAAGCTCTATTTAACTAGGGAATTGTAATAATTGAGATACTATTAATTGTATATTGTGTTGAAAGCAGAAATGGTTAAGTTGTGGTTTGGAAGAATATATGGGGGAAATTATTTGGTTTATTATTATTGGTAAATATAATTACCGGTAATTGATTTGTAAGAAATTGGATTGCATGGAAATAATTGGAATATTCATGTTCATATTGATTAATATACAAAAAAGATAGTTATATAACTAATTGATTTATATTAAAATGTTGAATTTGTATTGAACAACTGTAATATTACATAATTAATCAATGTGAGGATGGATATAAAAATAGATGACAATGGGAAGGGGTATAATATAGAATAGAAGGGAAAAATTGAATTTAATTAAGATTAGAGATGAGGATGAAGGGTAATATTGGTTTTTTAAAAAAATAGATGAGGAATAAATATGGCAAAAAGTATAGAAATTGTAAATTTAAGTGAAATAACTGAACACTGTTTAAATTTGTGAACTGGCCAAATACTCTGTTCAAAGAAAATACATTGTATGTTTGTATGTGTGTTTCTAATTATTGCTATTTATTCATATTTGTTCTCTTTTATTCTTTAAAGTTTAACAATTCATTCTTTATCTTAATATCTTTATATTTGTTTGGGGTTGGTTTTCTTCCCTTTCATCTTTTTTATTGTACAGCAATCTTTCTCCTCAAACCTACCACCTCTCTCTTTGAGGAAGGGGAGAGAAAGAGAATGAGAGAGTGAGTGGAGGAGAGAGAGAGAAAGAGGGGGAGAGAGAAAGAATGAGAAAGAGAGGGGGAGAGAGAAATGGTGATAAGATAGGGCAAAAATGTAAAATGTGAGGACAGTCGTAAGTTTGAGGACTGGTCACAAGTGTGAGGACCAGTCAAAAATTACTTTTTCAGCCCTCTGAGTAGTCCATGTGCACAAAAGGACTACCCAGAGGGCTGAAAAAAGTGATTTCTGACAGGTCCTCGCACTTTTGACCGGTCTTCGCACTTATGACTGGTCATCATTTATGCCCATTGTAGCATTCTTAACAACCGTGTCACTCATTTCACAAC